>SNQN01001434.1:63066-74390 GCA_008642245.1 Bassia scoparia
CATCATCCATCATCATCATATTCATCATCACATCATCATCATCATCATACATTATTATATATATAAAACCACCAAAACGGTGTAAGCTTTACAAGCAAAAACGAACTAACAAATTACAAGAAGTTGGAGGGAGTCGAGATATAATGCGGCTCCACTCCCCTAGCAATAACAAAACCTATCCTGCCAAAGTTGTGAGCAGCAGCACGTGAGCCGATGTCCTGAGCCCTGGAGTAAATGGATCCACTTCAGAAGCGCAACCGCTCCCTATCCAATTCCCCAAAGAAGAGAGGAAAAAGGAAGAAAGTCGTACCAATGTCCGGCACAGCGCTGCATACTGTCTCCGCTTCCGCTGAGCCGCCGTGCAACTACCCCACCAGGAACAAAGTCTAACAACTAACCCAGATTTGCGCCAAGAGAGAAGATCCGTTAGGTCGATACACACATCCATGCCACTATCCAAGAATAGAGCAAGATATCCGCAGGTCGAAGAGCACCGTCGCCCGTGCTATTATTATTATTTATTATATTATATATTATTATTATTATTATATATATTATAATATTATTATAGTATATTATTATTATTTATTATTATAAAACAAAAAGCGTTAGCATATTACATAAAGTTAGATGGGAGCCTAGAACAAGCTGTCCAAATAAATAGTACTATTTAATGCACATGAGTGTATTGCAAGTCATATGGTGGGTTCCATATGATGGATCACCATAAACAAAAAAATAATACTTCGTATAAGATTTCYTAAAATTGAATAAAGTGAGAGTGGTAGGAATTTCATGAAACGTTTATATGAGGGAAGCGGTAGAAATTTCGTGGAACGAATGGAGTACATGCTATGCTATATATGTGTGTTTTTAGTGCATATTTGTTGCATTTTTTTATTTTTAGAAATCTTAKATTACATGCACTATTTAATTTTCAYTTTTTTGAACAACATACGGAGTACATTTTAATTTTCCTTTTTCTATTTCTTGATTTCCTCTTTTTATAACACGAGTTCACATCTAACGGTACAAAAAAAAAATAAAAATAAATGAGGTTAGTATAAAGCTAAGTTACCGAGGGTATTTATTTCTTTTGATTTAATCTATTATATCACAACACAGATATTAAAATACACATTTATTTTATTTGATCTCGATATTTTAAAAGTCATCTTATGATGTTAGAGTTCAACTTATATTGAATATATTATACATATGCAGTATATGTGTTTGCTGCTTGATAAGTGTGCACATTAACATGTCATTAAATCTAATACGGAGTACAATATGACACGTTTAAAGAATTCATCAATAATTGTATATGAATTATTCATTGCGTAATTTAAATTTATTTCTTATAAGTTTAAATTGTTTGGGTAAAAAGTCTAACACCAAGAAACTATTTATTATTAATTATGGATTACGTTCAATCTATTTGTGATGAAATCAAAAGACATGTAAGTTCTCATTGGAGGTTTTCAAAGTCGAATGGACCAAAGAGAGAATGATAACAAAAATGAAGAGAAGAAGAGAGTAAAATAAATTTGGAAAATATCTACTTCCTCCGTTTCACATTAGTTGTTACACGTCTAAAATTACGGATTCCTGGGCAATTTTTAGAGAAAAAAGAGATAGAGAAAAAGAAATAAAGTGACCCATGTCCATGTGTAAGAGGAGAGAGATAGAGCGCGAGATAGTTTGTTGCTTGAAAAGGAAGTCTAGCAAGTAATTTGAAACTTCCTTACAGAGAAAGTCAAGTAATTCAAGACGGATGAAGTATATAATTATATTGGRTATATCCAAAAAAAAGTTAAAGTCATGTTCAAATATTTAAGAAAAGCGATAAAATTAACTTGATTTTCAATGACTTTGGTAGTCATTTATAATTAAAACCACCAAAGAAACGTGGAATTTTACGTGGAAAAAATATGACTTGAATAAAAATTGGACACGACCCACCACAGCTCTATCGACAAGGGTCACAAGTCACAACTCACAAAGGCGTTGTTGATTCTTACATAACATGGTGCCAATGTGGACTAGTGGTGCCAAATTCAAAAGGATAACGCAACTCCAATTAAAAAAACGTGGCCGCGTAACCTCCAAGGCATCATCACTCAACGCCATGGACGATGCTTTGATGAACACAGCAACAACCATAATGCATTCCTAACAATGGCTTCTCTCACCACCACTACTACTGCTATCTTCCTTCCTCACAATTCCTTTTTCTTCAATTCGCATTCCAATTCTCGCTCTCTTACTCTCTCTTCCAACTTGCTTCACTTCCATTGTCGCCTCTCCTCTGTTCCTCGAAAATGCTCCCGCTTTCGCGTTTTTTCCGCGCTATTGGAAACCTAAATTCGATTTCAGTTTGCAAACTTCAATAGTGGTGATGATATGATGGAGTTTTTAATGGAAGAACCAGAGGGAGGGGAAGAAGAAGAGTAGTCAGCGGAAGCAGAAGCGATGGTGGAGTGATGACGACGACGACGACGACGATGATTATGAAGTTGAGAGTGGGTTTTGGACGAGTTGTGATAATCTTTGGATTCTTCAGGTATGAATTCAAACATAATTTTACAATTTTACGACTTTAATTTGCTTTATTTGGCATTGCTTCAATTTTGTTTGAATTTGTAATTAATATTTGTTTGGGATTTTGCTATTACTAGTTCTGGAATTCGCTTGGATATCTTTGAATTTAATTTGTTCGTTGTTATACTGCTATTGTTGGGTTCTGTTGTGCCTTGTTTCTGTTAAATTTGGGGTCTCTTAATTGTATTCTTGTTTGCTATTTGACATTCTTTGGTTGGTTACTTAAATCAAATTTATTAGGGTTTCTAATATGTTTTATCTTTATTTAGATTACTGTAAAATTGAATCAGATGCTTTGGTTGTGCGTTTGATTATAACCTTACAAAATTCAACATGATATATACACCCTCCAGATTCACTGAACTTGGAGAATTCGCTCCTGGTTTGATCCATTTTGCTATACACTAGCATATAATCAAACAGATACAAGCATACAACTAACGTAATCTGTTTGTATTTAGTTCATACAATTATACCATCAAGAAACATTAGGTTTATTGCCTGTTGAAGTATTAAACAAGTATTTCTTTCAACAGAGCATAGGTTCAAGGTACCGCATCGATCATAATGATTATGATTGCATATGTATACAAGGTGTATATTAGTTAGTACTGTAGCGTGTGCATCGAAACAAATATAGCAAGATTTCATATTCTTATTTTGAAAAAATATGCAATATAGCTAATCCTAAAGACAAATTTGTTAGATTGGAACTATTGAATTGAAAGAATAAGGGGGAATATTGAAGCTATCTTCTTGATTTTGCTGACTTATTTATTAATCCGTACAACACAAATTTTGTGGGAGGTAATGGAAGTGGTTTGAGGCTTTTATTAAGCAAATGGTGAGTTTTAATTACCTCTAACAAAACTCAATTTTTTCAATTTAGAATATTTTGTCAAGTTGTTCAGAGTTAAGCATAACGGCATGGGCATTGCGATTTGTGTGTAGGTGTTTTCTACTTCCAAATTCCTTAAATAGTACAGATCGTCTTGTAGCAGCGTATTCGAAGGATTTCAGGGGAGGAAGAGAGGTTTCCTTAACTTGTTTTCCCTTCCTCTGCACTATTGTTCAAGAGTATGCTTGTTGGTGAAGTATGATGATGTGTATGTAATTTAAAGCTATGTTGGATAACAATGGATGAGAGAAAGTGAAGGGAGAGAAAGGAGGAAGGAAGGAAGGGAAGAGAAAGGAAGGGGAAAGGTGGGTCCATTTTCCCTCCAAATCTCTTCAAATTTGAGGGATTAAGCTTATTAAAGAGGAGGGAAAATGGATCCCTCCCTCTCCTCCCCTTCCCTCCTTCAAATCTTATCCAAACAAAGAAAATTGTCCCCCTCCCTTTCTCTCCCTTCCTTTCCTTCCATTTCTTGTTATCCAAACATTAGGTAAGTGAAACTCTGCTACTTCTAACGTTTTATGAGCAATCCATAATTCATACATAAGAGATGTTTATCACTCTCACAATGGCACACTATTTGTCCTACTCAATTAATTTTGCTATTTATGTACTCATATTAATCATTGATTGTAGTGCTGTGATCACATATTTTCAATCTTGCCTAACTGAAATGCATCTAAAAACTAGTTCTTAATTGGAGACTAACTAAATTCTGAAAACTCCAACAACCAAAAGCCTCTCAACTATTTTTGTCAATTTTTCACTTATAATTCAGAATCTGCCAAGTAGAAAATTAAGTTGCTTAAATTGAACTTTAGAGCTTTTGGAAGTATGTGTTGTGCATTTGGAAGTAAGCTGTGATGTTGAAAGGTCTTAGTTTTCTTACTGATGAAGAGTTAGGTTATTATCCTTATCTTACTGGTAGAGATATTTGATGTTTTTAAGCAATATAAAGTAACCATACACCCTTTTACATCGTCTGTCTTTATTTACTTGCACCATTTACCTAAGATGGTTGTATGGGCTGTCTCAAAATCAAAATACTCACACATTTTTAGTTTTGTTGTAGACTTGTAGGTGTAGTACCTCATTTGCCTTTTACTTCTATTACTCTTCCATTTCAAATTAACTTATCAAGATGAATAAAAAACCTAATTACCTTTTTTACTCTCACACCTAAGTAATGGTAAATGGACCCAGACACAATCATGTGGTTGCTCTATAAATGGTGAAACACGCATGGGTGGAAGAAAAAACAAATTGTATGAAAATGGCGTATAATCTTATGTTATAATCCATTTCATAGGTCCAAGTTATGGAGATTTGACCACAGAAAACCAAATGTGGCGTATAATATTATGTTATAGGGAATATATTGAGTACTCGGGTTTCTAGACATATTTSATTATTTGAGTGTGCTTTTATTTCTTATAGGGGATGGCCTCATATATATAGAAGTCTGAATCACAAGTTGATAACAGCAGCCTCTTTAAATATCTTGGATTGCCTTTCAAAGTGCATTGTATATTTGTATGGTTGTTTCTTCTGCCAGAACTGAAAACTGATCTCTCTGTCCCTCTTTTGAACTAGCTAGGTATTCCGATCCTATGGTTGGTTTACGCCTATCATCCTTTTATCATTCCTGATAACAACAGGACCAAAAGCTTTCCTCATGGCATTTTCGATCCCCTTTGGACTGTCAGTTCTCATCTTTGCATACCAAGAATGGCTAGAAGGCAGACGTAAACCCCGGAATAGACACAGAAAAAGGTCAAAATATGGTCGAAGAAATGATGCTTTTGTGGAAAAGTATGAGCAATATGAAGATAGCCAACAGGGTAAGCGAAACAAGAAAAGAGATTATCAATCACAGATCTCCCAAAATAACGGATCCTTCTACGGGAGTCAGAATGGCAGTGGAGTTAGTGGGAACAATTTTGGTGGCTGGGATGAGRTGGTTAGCAATGCTGAAACAAAGCATGCACAGAGGCCTCCTCAAGAAAATGGTCGACCAACGATAGTGGAGGAGGACAAGAGGTTGAGTAGGTCAATGGAGGACAGAGATTTGCCTCTGCTATTGAAACTATTGGTTGCTGTCTTTCCCTTCTTGGCTTCTTGGACTGATTTTCTGTAAGATATCATAATATTTGAGATCATTGATTAAACGATTAATTGAAAGCCTTTGTGCTATACACAATTGGTTAGGTTGTACTTGTGTAAAATTCATGTATTGGAAAGTTATATTGGAAAATTCAATTCAGACAATTCCTGATAATAAGAGGGTTGCTCAATTTGCAGCTAGCTAGAAAAGAGAATACATGTATACCAAAGCTTCTTCTTAATAGAAAAAATTAGCATATTTATACTTCCCTTCTTTCCAAATACTTGCTATGATAATGAAAGTTTCTACACTTGCACCGTTGCACTTAGCTCAAAATTTAAAACCTTTACAGCTACTCATCAAATTTTAGCAATAGTAATTTAGATTCAAATCATCTATACCATGTGAGTGATTGACATGTAAGCTACAAGTCGGATTCAAATCATCTATACCACAAATTGTGTTTCATTTGTGTTCCACTAGTTGGTTCATGAAGTACTTTTTTGACTTTTAAAATTTAAAAAGTGAATCATTGTAGGTTTTAAGTATTACAACCAATCAAAATGAGTGGAACGCAAACGAGACATAATTTGCGAGGCAGAAGATTTAAATCCCCACAGGTCATAGCTCGAATAATCTCACCCAATTGTCCTGGAGGATTGTGGCTTATTTGCGCCAATAGGGGGAAAAAAGGTAAAGTACAAAAGCGGTCATCTGCACCAATGTTTGAGCTTTGAAGGTGGAATTAATGTCAATAGATGACCATTCAATTACGGGGAAGGYATAAAACTAAGAGGATAGGTACATAAATTACATTTGTGTTTCTATGGAGTAAAATGAATGAAATGTCAACAAAGTTGAAAGACATGTAAAAAAATGACAAATTCAGAAACTAGAGAGCAAAATGAATTACGGAGTACTACGTAATCTAAATTGTTTTTTGTTGTAATTGCGAGAAAAGTTGTGCTCCATTCAAAAAACAAGATGCGGATGGATCATGCACACAAGTGCAGAAATCARTCTCGTCCTTGGGAAAATATGGTGGAAGAGGATGATTTGGTTTGATTCATTCATCAAAAGAGTGACACATTCAAATTGAATGCTTTGTAGGACAAGAAACAACAACAGAATTGAAGGAAGAACCAAGAAAATTATCCATCTGTGTGAGCTCGAAAACTGACTGTATCTTGCTGCAAAAGAATTTTCTAGCTTTCTGTTACTTCATTTGAATCAAGAAGGGGACTAATAACTCGATACAAGCATTAAACAATGCATAATCAAGAAGGGACAAAATCAAGCATTTTATTGTTTTTTAGGGTAGGAATGACAACATTTAAACAGATAATGCCAGAAACAGCAAGAGGGAGTTTGGTCAGTTAAAACTTAGTCACATGATCAAAGCTTATCTAGATGCATTGATCTCGTGTTACCACTAGAACAAATGGCAACTACATTGTACAGTGCAAGCGTAAAACAACATTAACTAAATTGGTATAAAAATGAATTAAATTCAATAAATGATGAACGCATCGACATTCACTCGAATATGACCTCCAAATAGACAAGTCATGAAGTGATCAAATATTGACATATTCTCACTGACTAACTATAATGGAACTACTGATCATCAATAAAAAGTAAATGTGGAAACAAAAAAATCCGCCATAAGAGAACAATATTATAATAAGAAATACAATACTACTAGTAAGCATCTAGTCCAATTGTCAATCTCAAACACACACAATATATGAATTGAGTCCCGATATTTTTCTTTTTTTTTTTCCACAGGAACACAAAATGGAGCCTTGGGATCGTCAAAACTTAGTGCTGTCTTTCGGAATGCCAATTTTCAAAAATGACTCATCTACGCCTACACCCATTGCATGTCAGACCATTGTCTACGTAACAACAGCACTCTGTGAGCAGAATGCCAAAAGGTACGCCAAGAAGCGGCAGTGTTTCCTACCTTCCTCTGCAAACAACTTTTTTTATCCTCAGCTTTGTCAATTGAAAGTATGCATGATAAAGAACAAAACTACAGCCAATCTATATAGACTTACCTCCTGATAATTCTTTTCAAGACATAGCTATGAATGATCGATCCATCATGTCATAAATTCCAATAGCCTTAGCAGCCCGCTCCGAAGACCTAAAGAAGACCAATTGATATTATGTACAAGGAAGCATACAAGCTAAGTACAATATTTACCTTCATATTATCTTTGTCATGTCATAAATATTACTCAGTGCAAAATTAACGTTTTTCAAAAAATATTTTTAAAAAAAATTGAAATCTTTGGAAACGGAATGGTGAGATAAAAGGAGTTAAAATGAGGATACTAATCGTGAGACTCAAGAACATGTGTCTTAAAGTTATCATTAGAATTACCCTTTTCACTCTGAAAACATTTTTTTAACCCTATAAATATATGCATTCTTTTCACAAACCAAACAGAAGAAAACACAAAACACACGACAAGAAACAGAAAGTTATGATTAAAATATGGAGATGATGAATAGTTTATAAACAAAATACAGGAAACGATACTCCGCTGAATGTGTTACCTAATCCTGTTTCCTTCTGCTTCAAAACCATGACCTGAGCCCAGCAATATTTTAGGATTACAAAATGGCAAGAGGCAGGTAAAATAGTAACGTATCAAGAAGCTAACATAACAACAATAACGCTAAACATCTTGTCACTCCTATTGCAGCCCTTTGCAGAGGCAACTCATGCCTACCCATGATACTCAATTCAAGAATTAGAGATCTAAGGAG
The DNA here is from genome assembly GCA_008642245.1 of Bassia scoparia. Lineage (NCBI taxonomy): Eukaryota > Viridiplantae > Streptophyta > Magnoliopsida > Caryophyllales > Amaranthaceae > Bassia > Bassia scoparia. The sequence continues at coordinate 71,445 of SNQN01001434.1, forward strand.
AATGAAATATACTAGGAAGAAATCTACGACAACAGAAGAGAGCTACACAGAATAATCCTCTCAAGAACCAATGTAAAAAGGGTGACAGTAGAAGAACACACTCGCAGTCAACAGAAAAAACAAAAACAAACCACTCACGCTACAAAGAGCTAACATATTCTCCAATAGAAAAGGGGTTAAAAGGAGCGATGAAGGAAATTAACCAATTAATAAAAAGAGAAATTATACCTGTTCATTGGAAGAAAGCTTTGAGCAATGAAACTATCAAATAACTCGAAGTCAGAAGCTGCCAAGACCCGTATCTTGATGTTTCCAAGAGAGTTTGATACCCTCATAGGTAGATTTAGTGTCCATATTTAGTCACACAAAATGTTGATGGAAGAATAAACAAACATAAAAGTCAAATCAAAATATGACCTACAAGTTCCATTTGCAAGTAGGCGCGAGATGTCAATGCTGCCAAAATCCTTGTTAACGGCTTCAACACATCTCCTGAAGCCATAAAGAGAAGATTTCGACATGACATAATCCTTTACATCTCCATACTCTATGATAGTGAAATGTTAATAGATATTGTGTTGTAACTCTAATGTTGAACGTCATCAAAAATATACTGTTTAGAATGATTTTACCTTAACAGTCAATGCTAGACCCTGCATATCGCTGTTGTTTAATCTGCATGAATCCATTCATAAATGAATCATTGACATCAGAGAGTATTTAAAATTCAAACTTAGAAGGTGACCAATTGATTCAGGACAGTATGAAACAGATATTAGCCAATTTGGGGGAAATACAAATGCATTAATGAAGAAGAGCAATCATAATAGTGCATCATTACATCTTCAGAAACATCCTCGCTATTCAAAAAACTGCCAGAGATATACTTACGATCTCATCAATGAACATCAGCAACCTCAGCACCAAAAAACTTCACAATTCCATGCAATTAAGTCCTGAAAAAGAATAATGTAACCAGAATTCTTACACTCGTTGATTTTCGTCAAATTTCCACGTCTTAGCTTGTTTCAAAATTTAGTCCTTACATCATACCCTTCAATCAGTCAAAATAATAATAAAAAAAAACATTTGCAATTACATTCCAAAATGAGCACGATGAAAATAAGAGAGGAGTTGCTTACAGAACCAAGTCCAACAATAATCTCACACCAGGCAGCAGCCAAAGATTGCTATTGCCCAGACCATATCCATATCATCAGCTACGCCGCAAGAATCCCTCTACCTGCAAGAAATCTCTCACATTTACTCAAATAACAGCTAGAGAATGGTGTAGGAAATGAAGAACTTTCCGTTCATAGTTTAACTAATCCTAAAACCGCTATTAGAGAATCTACCTATTTCTATCATCTGGGTAGAAAGCTATTATACAAACGGAAATTTACGGGATACTTCTGACCCGATGCATCCCCATGATCATGTACTCATTAACTAATAACATCTCTTTCATACATGCATAGAGCATACATAACGCCTTCTCTCAATATTTTCTTACATCAGATTTCAGAAGGTTCAAAAACTAAACAATGTGATACTATTTTGAAATAATTTTTGAAATGCAAATAACCTTTATTACAAACATTGCATGGAAATATTTTTATTTGAAATAGGAAAATATTAAAAATAGGATGAATTCTAGGAAGTAGTTATTCTAATAAATATATGAATTAAGAATCCATCAATATTAACAAAATCTCCTTTAATGTTTACTCAAAATTAATAAGACCATGCATCGCCGAGAGAATACCAAGACAAGACACACAACACAACACATGACTGATATTTAAAGCATACAAGCCAATAACCAAATTACCTTTTAAATCAATGGCAATCCTCCTCAGCTTTTCACTATTCCCCATGATTGATCACGCTCCTGTCTGATTCAGAGAGTTGAAAAATACGATGAAAGCCTGCGAAGACGAAATGGTACACTAGTTAAGCTTGCAAACGAAGTTGTCTTGTAGCTTGCAAAAGCAACAGCGACCCCAAACCGACGAGCTATTGAAACACATGGCTTAGCTGCCAGCCAATTGCAACCCGTGCTGTGGAGGCTGCCATTTGCCATACAATCTAGTTGCTCCGTGAAACCCATTACTAATCTGCATTTCGAGTAATACACCCAAAAACACATGAATTTCTTTGAATATAAATCAGTGAGTCCAAAATTTACTAACAAGAAATCAAACATATAGCTTCAATCAATTGATGAATTTCCAGCTCGTCAAATGGAACAAAAAAAAGTAAGAATACCGAAAAAGCGAAACCAAACAATATAGATATTAAGACTCGAGCAACCACACAACACAGTAGCAACGCAACAATGCGCAGCGCAGAACGCCGTTCCTCACGTAGAGAAGGAGAGAGAGAGGTTTATCTGTCAAATGTTTGATCATAAATATTTTGACAAGGCGCATGTCAGTATCCGATCTACTAAATCCCATTCTAACCCACACCAAATTTCCCTTTATTATTTGTCATATAACACAAAGTTTAATCCTAAACCCCAACAAAATCTCTCTACTATCAATCAAAACCCCAAAATTCAAATACATCATCCAACCACCTTGAAACCAAATCCAATTCAAATAAAACGCAAACTAACCCTTTTAACTTTTAACTTTAAACTACTTGCATGTGAATTGTATGTCTTTTTTGGGCTTTGTCATCACCCAAACATGCAAGTTACTCATTGTTAGATTTCTTACCCTTTCTACTTCATCCTTCTCTCCCCCCTTTTTTTTTGGAAAGTTCACAAGATTAAACATTTATTAAATAATTAGATCCACCCGAGAATCAAACCAACATAACATCATATAAAAATAAGAAATTATTTCAAGTTATACTAAGTCCCTATCTACTCGGACGAATAGAAAGCCTCATCAACAATCTCACCCGGGCAATACTATATCATAAAGCCAATAATCGAAC
>SNQN01001434.1:74415-85825 GCA_008642245.1 Bassia scoparia
CGTATACTCTGCCCTCACTAAGCCCTGCTTAATGTAAAATTGACATTTGCGTATGGCATTTTTTCTCCGCACCTCTAATCATGCAGTCACTTAATATCACTAACTTTCTTTGGAATTCTTTTTCCCTTTATACATGAGTCAGTCTATTCATAATTGTTCCGTTTCGGGCCTCGGGTGGACCATTTTTTACCACCGAAGGCCGAGCCACTCATAAGTGCGAGTCATTTTCCCTTAACTCTACAACCAAATTTATTGATCCTATTTTATCACACCAGCGATATTAGTTGCTTTCCGATTTAAACTGGGATTTTTGCTATCATACTACCGGACCTCTACACCCTCTATAAGTACCGACTTAAATGTATCTGAACTCACAAACATACCCAGGCGCCTTCTTCCTCAACCCCCTCTGCTGCTTGCCTTTTACAAATCAAGAACACTAGCTTCTCTCTTTATGAACCTTACTTCCTTAAAAAAAGCTAAGTAAGAAAATGTTGTATTCTCGATGTTATCTCATGTAGACTCGATTATAATGAACTTATAAGCTTTGTGTTTTAACTCTCAACAAGTAATATTTACAATTTTTCTCTTTTTTTAAATCGTGTGATGAGAGCCTTTCTGAAGATATCGCCACTTATCCAGTTCTTAGACAACATATATGTATATATAATCTTACCCTAGTTATCCATAAATATCTATGCTTGCGCTAAAACAGAAAGGCAAGATAGTTTATGGGAAAGTATTTATCTTGCTCGTCTTATTCAAGTATTTGAACCTCGAAACAAGGATATATCACCCTTACCCAGAAATAATCCCAAGGTAAATATACACTCTCCATCTTATACTTTTCGCTGCAAATAAATCTTTCACAAAATATCCTTGAAAAAATTTTTCATAGGAAAATACCTTTTCAAAAACCAGCGCACCAATATTCCCCATTCAGAACTCAGCTGGTTCCCCAGCTTGTTCTCGAGATGTTTATGAATTCTTTCCAACTTCTTACCAGAATCACAACATACTCATCAAAAAACCACTTAAGCATTTTAGTTTCATTTCCATTAATCATACCTACAGAGCATCTTACATGAAAAACCTTTAATTAAAACTCCCCAAATTACCTTTCGACAAATCTTCATGTAACTTCCAAAACTTGGAATCTTTCCTCAATTACTTTCCAATCTCTCTGACCACAGCTTTCTTCTGATTCGAATATCTTCGAAAGAAAAATTCACACTTTCAAGTCTTGGAGACACTACAAAAAAAAAAAGACGCACAAAGCAACGAATTTTAGACGAAAAATATTATCCTGTTTTCTCTAATTTAGACACGGCAACAGTTATTAATCCGTAAAATCTAGAATAATACCTTTAGCCGGAATTATGTCATATCCACGTCTCTAATAGGACGGATTCTCATAATATCCAGTCTCTAATTAGGGACGGGGATAAAAAAATCCTCCAAACTAAATTTGAGTACGCGCACTATACAAATTCCGATTTAAGCATTAACATAATGATGTTTTTTTTGTTTAGACAATTTATTTTCTTTAAAAATAACTTTAGGTTCTCAAAAAAATAAAGTATATTTATAGGACGATTTTATGTAATACTCGTCTGCTAATTTAGAACGGAAAATGAACCGTCCCAAAGTTTAGAAACGGATGTCGTGTACCGTCCCAAAAAATTGGGACGATTTAAATTATAATCCACCGTGCGCTGAAATCAAAAGATAAATTTTAAATAAGAACTGAGTATTGTTACCTGTTGATACACCTCAATCCTCCCGATGACTCCCTATGTGCCGTACCTCCAAGTACCCACACATTAAGTAGGGTATACCACTCCAAAAACGGTTTCCACTCAAAATTTATTTCCCCATACCCTGACGCATTTTCTCATCTTTTCTATTTCCCTCCCGACATCTTTTCATCTTCTTTTTTTCTTTTACATCTGTGTCATCGCAAAAAAGATAAACAAAATTCTCAAATTTAATTGTTCAAAAAAAAATATTCCAAATCATCATACCTCAAACGAGCAAAAATTCAAATAATGACTCTCAAAAAAGTAATTATCAAAAAAAGAGCCATAAAAGAATTCAAGTCACCCCCACTGATGACTAAAAAGTATTTCCAAAATTTTGTTCTGGAATTTATAACAATTTGTATACTTCGCTAATTAGTTTGAACGATGATTTGATCCTCAAATGATTTACAGATTTCCAGTTTTTCTGCAAATTATCATGTTCCTTTTTTTTTAATTAGTTTCATTTTGCACTTCGTAAAGCTTCCAATATCTATACTACACCGCACAATTTCACCTTTGTAAGTCACCTCTTTTATGAACTTGATGATTTCAATTTCTACATGTGTTCGATTTCTACTTGTTGTGTTAAGTTGATCCCTTGTATTGTTTGTTTTAAAAATTTGAATCTTGAATTAGGTGTCTACTTGTTTGATAAATTAATCATGAGATAATTTTTGGTTTTTTGTTTGGTAAAATTGACAGATCTACTTGCTGAGTAATATAAATTTTGTAATATCCATTTTGTTTGTTTGATGTGGTTTGATTTGAAAGAGGAGGCTTTAAAGCAAGCTTTTGGCGTACCCGTTATGGAACTTCAATTCAAGCCTTTGTAATATTATTTTTCTATATTATTGGTTTGGATAGCCTTAAATTCAAGCTTGTAATGAATTTGTTTCTCAGAATTAAGTTAATTAATTTAAAAGAATGAATTAAATTTGAAATAATGTATTTCAAATTGTTGTTTGTGATTGCACATTTCTCCGATAGTTGTTTGTTCATCATTATAATGGTTTTCTGAGTTTCTTTTGTTATTGATCGCACTTTCAATTGTTGTTACATGTTTCCTTTTCTATTTTGTAAAAAAACATTCATGGCTGACAGTGCAAAAGAATCCGTCCCTAATTAATCCTTGTATTTTAATTTTTTTTAAATCCAATTAGCTACGGATTCCCGATTGTCTCGTCCAAATTAGAAACACGAAATTGACATTCCGTCCACTATAATTTTAAGATACGGAAAGAAGATCATAATGAGCAATTACTCCCCTCACCTAAAATATAAATTCAGGGACTCTGAAATTTCACTCCGCGTCGCCTATTTTCTCATACAGTTGAGATCAAAGACACGGGATAAATTTTAATCCGTCCCCTAAAAATTATGGGACGGAAGGTATAAGATGGATAATCGTCTGCTAATGTCGAATCGAGCGCCGAGTGTGTTTATTTATATAGTACGAATATTTTATCCATACTCCTAAATACCGTCTCTAAGTTTCCATTTATATTAAAGGACGGATCTAATCTGTTAGTTTAGGCGCGGATTTTTGAAAATCCGTAGCACATATTGACTTTTTTTTTAGTTGAATTGATCGGTTATGCACAAATATAACAAGTTAACATGCAACAAGAAGATATATCGACTGTTTTTCAGAATAACAGTCAAGGAAACAGCTCGTACTGGTTCTGCACCAGTAAATGAGCTTTTTCTGTAATCAGTTGTTCCCTATAATAAACAAGTTAGTTTCAAAGCATTCTCATTAAATATTAACTTGTCTAGGGAAACAAGTATCTTAACTAGCTGGTTCTCAGAACCAACTACATTCATACTTTAATCATCCTGTTTCCTGTAATGGTTTGTCATCATTCAAAACTTAAGGAACTCAACAAAATTTGTCCAAGTTGATCTTTTCATAAGTGAAATTTCATAAACTATTTTGATACAAGTAATAATTTGATAAACTTTTGAGTTATTCAATATAATCTCTATATCAATTTCTAGAATTTTGTATGATAATTTGATGCTTGCTTTGATAGGAGGCAAGATACTCAGCCCTGCAATGCTACTGCCGCGAAGTTGCTACCTGTGGTGGGCTGCCACCTGCTGCTGCTGCGTCTACACTACTTGTGGTTGCTGCCACCGCCTCTGCACCACTCCTCCTGGCTGCTGAGGTGAAGGGTAGTGGGTTTGTTGAATATGGTACTGATCTAAATGCTTCTGATGCTATAAAACCGTATATTTTGTTACTGATCTGAACAGATATTGTTGTGCTATTGAGTTTAAATGCTCCTTTAAATTGGCCAAAGATATATGAAGTTTGTTCTATTTTTCAGATTATAGGTTGTTCTGTTTAGCACTTAAGCTATTTGTATAATCTGTTGATGCATAAAAGTTGATATAGATGATTATAATTAGTATAGAAACAAAATACAGGGAAACATACTCGCTGATATTGTGTTTACTCTAATCCTGTGTTTCCTTCCTGCTTCAAAAGCCATGACCTGAGCCACAACAATTTTTTAGTGATTACAAGATGGGAAGGGCCAGTAAGTTACGGTATCAAAGAAGCTAAAATAAAACAAATAAGCTAACATTTGTGTCACTCTCTAGTGCAGCCTTTGCCGAGGTCATGCCTCTACCATATCTGTAACAAATTCAAGAATTAGAGTCTAAGGGAGAATGACGATATGACTAGGAAGAATTACGAGCAACGAGAAGAGAGCTACCAAGGAATAATCCTCTCAGAAGCAATGTAGGTGAGTGACAGTGAAGAACCACCTACAGACAGCAAAACAGAAAAACAAACCACTCACGGTACAAAGAGCTATACATATTCTCAATAATAGGGGAAATAAAAAGGAGCGATGAAGAAATAAAATAATAAAAAGATGAAAAATAKCTGGGTTCATTATAGGAAGGAAATGCTTGAGCAATGAAACATAAAAATAACTTGAGGTAGAGATAGCTGCCAAGTACCCGTATCTTGATGTTTCCAAAAGAGGTTTAGTGACCTCTAGGTAGATTTATTCCATATTAGTCACGAAATAGTTGATGAAAAATAACAAACATAAAAGTCAAAGTCAATATATTATGACCTCAGGTCCATTGGCAAGTGAGTGCACGAGGATGTCAATGCTACCAAAATCCTGTTTAACGGCTTCAACACATTCCTGGAAGCCATAAAGAAGATTTAGCATGACATAATCCTTACATCCCATACATCATTGATATAGGAAATGTTAAGTAGTAATTTGGATTGGTAACTCTAATGTTGAACGTCCATTCAAAAATGATACTGCTGTAGAATGATTTTTTTTACCTTAACAGTCCAATTGGATAAATTATTGATAATTCAACTCTGGTCATTGGTGACTTCAAATGGCACACAAAAGGTATGTATGATCATTATTTTCACCCTTTTTGGATTGATTAATGTGAACTTGATTCATTATAAATACAATATAGGATTTTTCCTTCCTTTGTAACTTGTTTATTTTTCGAAATTTATTTGAATTCGACTAATTAGAAGTAATCAGGATAGTTTAATTAGAGGAATTCTCTTAACGCAACATATGCTTACTTAAATCCTAATAATCTAATTATCTTATTCGAACTAGGACAATTTAACCTACTAGGGAGACTGGTGTGTAAATTGGATTCACAACTCAAAATGTCCCACCACTATTCTTAATCCTCTATAGACGTTTGATGAAAAATACCTTGACTATGTGACTCCAAGCAAATATGTAATATGTAATTCATGTGACGATCAATATATATGTCTTTTACATTAACAAAAAACATTTGAATTACTAAGCATTGAAATTGAACTCAGTTTATGAGAGACAAAGCGGAATTGAACCGCCACTGAAAATAAGCTTGAAGTAAAAGAACCACAACTCACATTTCTTGCTTTGATTTAAACCAATTTAAGGCATGTTCTTCGTTTTATGATGCACATCTTCATCGCTGCAAATTTTCATTTGTTGATCAAGTAATTCTCTATTTAGGTTTTTTTTTTTGTGTTATATTAAACTTTTAAGTAATTCTTTAGTCTATGGTATCTCCCCTCTTAGTTTTAATGTCAACTTGAAACCAATGGTAGGTAAGTTCATTTCAAATGTTCTGTAAAATAAGAAAATCCAAATGGTTTGTAATTATTTCGTTCCTAAACATTACTTGAATTGTCGTGTTCTTTTCGACGTACTTTTAGTGCTTATTTAAATAAGATAATTAATATAACTATTAAGAAGTATATTCAGCATGAATAAGATCATTACTATTCTACTATAAGTATCATAATATAATAATTTAGATATACTTTAGATCAATATAATATTCAATATGTTACAACTAAATTGAAGGAATCAAGACTTATGAAGTAAGCTCTTAGGTATATGAGATTGTTTTACTTTTCACAAAACTGACAAGTTGTTACTAATTGAGATCGCTATAGAGATCTTGGATATTTAAAGATTTCCTATAAACTTCAACTTATTACGGAGTACACAATACATTCACAAATCAAAAGTCTTTTCTTGTTTTAATAATTTCCCGGGTAATTCTTTATATTTATTTTTCAATATGAGCATTTTTTTGAGAGTACAATTAATTAATTATTGTACGTTGTTGGGAAAATTAACAAAAATAATCATGCCTTTACTTGAGGTTCTTCCAAAATAATCCCAACTTTGATTATACCGGAATAATCCAACTTGTGGGGTCTCCTTCCATATTCTGTACCAGATTACCGGTGACCTGCTATTCAGAGTAAAACTATTGATATGTTTTTATTTTTATTTTTTTTAAGAAAACCCCTCTCTAATCTCTCTTCTCTTTCACTCTCTCTCTTACCTCTTCTCTCCTCCTCTCTATCTTTCGTCCTCCCTCTTTCTCCTCTCCCTCTGTCATCTTTGTGTGGGTCGTGAGTCAGTAGTCGACGTTTTGTTGTGGTGCTGGCTGAAGTAGGATCGTGGGCTGAGCGTGGTCATGTGGGTGGGCGTGAGAGTAGAGGGTGGGCCAACGAAGGTAGGTGGATTCATGGTTGGCTGAGCAGCGAGGAGGTGATGAAGGGAGAGGAAGTGTTGGTGGATGTGGTGAGTTAACGTGTGTAAGGGTCGTAGATCTTGGGCGGGAGTGAGCTTGTGAGAGTGTTGTGGTGGTTGTGAAGGCGGTTCGGGTGTAGAGTGGTGGCGACTCTGAGGGTGAGTGAGGGTGGTAGGTGGTGGTGAAATGAGGTGGGATGTGAGATGGTAGGTGTTGGAGTATTGAGTTGGTGGTGGGCATGACGGGTTGCAGTTAGGTTGAGGCTGTGGTGGAATAGTAGGTGAGGCTAGGGTAATCGGCAGAGGGGTGAGGTGATGTGGGAGGTTTGGCGTGACGGTGCAGGTGGCTGGTTCGAGTCATACTTTGCTCATGTCATTGCTAATCTGTATTCCCAGCGAAGCAGAAGTCGAGGTAGTGGGGGGTGGGTAGTTAGATTGTAGTATAATTAATTTTTTATCTTTGACTTATAGCCCATTAGTAGCGCACTTAGTCCGATTCACTTTAATTACAGTATTACCATCCGATAGGTGCAAAATGGAAGGACACCTCCCAAATATTGATTTATTCCGATAATCTCCAAAGTTGGATTTTTTGGAAGAACCCTCAAAAGATTGGATTATTTTTATAATATTTCCTATTTATTTGGTGCTAAGAGAGCTCACAAGAGTGTGATGAGATCGGATCACAAGTTCTTCCTGAAATCCGGGAGGAAACTTTAACCACTTGGTTATCCCTCACTCTCTGACCAATTAATTATTTAATGTAATTAAACTAACACTTTGCAGCGCATTAAGTTCAATTTACTCCGTAGATACTATCAACTACCGAGTCCATATAAATTCAATCAGGATCAAGCTCCCTTTCCAACTTCTTAGTATCCTCTTGTTCCTTGAAATCCTGTCAAGTTACCTATCATACGCTTCCATGATATTTTGTATCTTTATATCTTTAGTCTATCATTTGAGAAATTCGTAACACTTTAATATTAAAGTAATCTATTTATTAGTAACGAATATCAAACAAATAACCCCAATGACTACTATAGGGTAATGGTTGGAAAAATACGTTAGAGTGGCTTTAGCGCGTAAGGTAATGTCAGCATGTAACGAGTAAGTAGCTGTCGACTATAGCGGTTGAAGTTGATTTATAATTTGTTAGTGTTTGGCAAAATAAGTAGCGGTTGAAGTAAGTGTATTATTAAACTGTTATAATATATAGGGTTAATCCTGTAGGTTTGAGAAAAGCTCTTCGGAACTTACCTAGTAGCTTTTGCAAAACTCTACCTCAAACGCTACACTACATGAAACGCATACCTCATCCAAACATTGCTATTTAGATTGATACCTTTTCACTTGGTCAAAATCTAAACAGCTACCCCATAACTACACCAAACACACCCTAACTATTACTGACATTATTACAATTCTCATTGGAAATGTGAAATAAACGATGTTTATGCATGAACTTCCTGGGAGGAGTAGCTCCTTGAATCTTTGCTAACCTTGTTAAGTTGTAATGTATTGGGTTTTCAATATGAATTAATAATAATAATAATAATAATAATAATACATAATATAATAATAATAATATTAATAACTAATAACAATAATAAACAATAATAACATAATAACAATAATAACAATAATAACATAATAATATTAATAAATTAATAATAATAATAATATTCCATGATGATAAATAATAATAAATCCTAATATTAAAATTGAGCTTTGTAGCATTCATTCAAATTATACATTAATCAATAATTTAATATTTAATCCCTAATGTTAATATTAATCTCAGATTAAAAAGTTTAATACGTTAAATTTAATCCCAGAATTAATATAAATACTAAGTCAATATAGTTTAAATATACATCCCAAGATCAATATAAATCCTAGATGTTAAAATCATCCAAGTACTATTGATAATAGTTAATAATAATCCGAAAGAATAACATAGTAAAAATGTTATTATCAAGTAATTTAAATTACTACAATTTAAATATCTTAGTTTAGTTCAAATTTAGCTTAAGTTATAATTCTTTAAGTTACGAGTAGTGTTTTTAATAATTTACAACAAACCCTTACTATAAATGGATTGAAAGAAAAATTTATGACGAACTATTTAGGGTGCAAATGTTCACTACTACAGAAAACAATGTTTTTAGACCATTGATCTCACACAGTGAAAGTTGAGAAAATTTGAGGCTGTGCATTTTTAACACATTTACAACACATATTTAGTGTTGACAAATATTATGTCACAAAAAGTGTGAGAACCATACATATTCAACACATTTTAGTGTTGACATAATATAGTCACAAAAAATGTGTTGAGAAACCCCATATAACCGCATTCTATCAATTTTAATTAGCGCCTACAATATAGTGAAATATAAACCAAAAAAATAATAAAACTAATTAAACCCCTTTCGTTTAATAGGCATTTCCTTAATTAGTAAAGAAAACCTAAATTAATTCGCAGTTCTTCTCAGTTATCGACTAATTACATATCTCGTCAATTGCCTCTAAAAAAACCAACGGATTACTTTCTTTTCAATCCTCCTTCGTACTCCCTTCACTCTGCATTGCTAATCTCTGCTACTTATATCTCTTCGCCTAGTGAAAAAAAGCTCAAAGGCATTCTGTATTTTTTTTTTTTATTTGTTGATTTTTTTATTTTATCAAAACAGTTCAATTTTTAAACTTGACGCTATTACCTATTTTTATTCCCATAAAATAATTAAAGCACCTAGAATGTTTAAAAACGCTGGAGCTTTATGGTAAAAGCTCCCGTTTGAGATGAGCTTTTGTCGTTTTACACTTAAATTAAAAATATAAACTTATTTTAATTTTATTTTTTTTATAGAAAAACATAACAACCCTTACTAGTATTTATCACTGTCTTTCATACTCAATGTCTCAATCCTATACTTCTCAACCTTTTTTCTGTGTTGCCTCTACTATCCAATCTACAGCCACTGTGCTGCGCCGCTACTATCCAATCGGTGCCGCGCGTTCTCCCTCAACGTCGTCGCCGTCTCCCTCACTCTTCGTCCTCCCTCAACTTGCTGTGTGCGTTCCTTTTCACTGGTACTAGTCGTGCACCCTCACTCAATTTCATCTTTATTATCTATCGAATTCACTTCCCTTCACTCAAATTCCTTCCCTCACTCCCAAACCTTGTCTCCATACAAAAATTCCTTTCCCTTAAAATGTAAAAAGTCTAGGTTTGATTTAGGTTCGAAATTAGCATCGAATTGTGAATTTTGGATCGAAAATTCAAGTACTTTTGGTGAACTTGCGATTTTAAGATGCTTGTCAAATTGTTATAGGTTTTTCTCCACTCCTTTACTTGCAAGACTGTGATTTTAAGGAAGCATTAAGAAATAAATTATATCAAATTTGTGTTAATGATGTGTTTCAATTGAACACTAAATATGTTTCAAGTAACTTTATTAATTTATTATAGTGTCTCTATATTGATACTTTGATTTAATACGTTTGTAATCGATACTTTGAATAGAGAGTTAGACTTTATAGTTTGATAAGTTTTCCTGACATAAGAAAGTGTTTCAATTTATGTATGGTGGGGTTTGAGAGAGAATGAGACAGTGTCAGGGTGTGTTAGAGTGGAGTTTAATCTCATGGGGTAGGAGAAAAACTAAATTACTGAAGGTGAGAGACTTCTATTTTTGCAGCTCAATTAAATATGTATAGTTGGATATAAGGATTGAATTATAGGACTGACTTTAATACTCTAATCTTTTTAACTTATTTTCAATTGGCCAGAACTCCACCCAAAACACGAGAAAACTTTGTATACTAGAAGATACACCAAGAGGTAATTTTATTCTATTCCTCAATCTTGACACCATTCTCTAGCTGATTTGAGTGAATGTGAACGAGATTTTACCTTGCAGGTAAAGCATTCATTGCTCGTAGCTGATGATTAATCGATATGGTTGGCAATTGCAAAAAGTATAGGTTGCTGCTGGTGCTGAGATTATTGTTGGCACTGGGTTCCTAGGTAAGGCAAAAAACCCTTTTCCTGTTACTTATTTGATCGATGCTTCCCCTTTCGAATGTAAATTGCTAAAGTTTTGTGATTATCTTTAATGAACTGAAGGTAATGACTGTCTACAGCACATAAATATTCTTTGAAACAAGTCTAAGACGTAGGAAATTTGTGACGATCGAGTGAAGAGCGCATAGTTACATTATTCTTTTTCAAGACTTACACTTGCAATGGCTTAGTGAAGTGCTTTTTGTGTTGCAGGTTGCCTGATGGTCATTGATGAGATCGATAAAGATATCTCTTGATGCAGTTTTGATACGGCCCTTTCTTCCCCACTAATACATATGTCATTCCCCCCCCCCCCCCAATTAATTGGCTACATTATCTGCTTCACACTGTCCCTGATCAATTGTCACCCTTCTAGTTTATTGAAATTTCAAAATTAGAACTCTCGTGTCATGAATTCATTTTTTTTATGGATGGGAGAATTTTCAAACTGCAAAAGGATTGTAAACCCCCCCAAACAAGCGAATATCAGGTCTAGC
>SNQN01001435.1:0-29479 GCA_008642245.1 Bassia scoparia
ACTCACTGCTCCTAAGCACAGGTTTATCGTTGGTTGGTCATGAGGGAACGATTGAAAACTAGGATGCGTTTGATGCATTTGAATGTTGTTGATGATGATGCTTGTATTTTATGTCAGGATCAGTGTGAATCTCTAGCTCATTTGTTTTTTGGTTGTCCTACAAGTTGTTTGGTTTGGGATAAGATCAGACAATGGATGCCTGGGTGTTTCTSCAATACCTGTGTCTCCAATTTCAAGAAAGTGCAGCGGAGCTCGAAAACAAAATTTCAAAAAGCCTTTTGTTATACTATTATTAATGCTTCAATGTATTTGATTTGGAGAGCTAGGAATAGCTTGTTGTGGTCYCATATAGTGATCAATTGTGATGCTTTGTATAATCAGATGAAGGAAATTGTTGTAACCAGGGTTCGGGGCGTTCTCCCTTCTAAAATTTCTCGGAGGGATCAGGCTTGGTTTGAAAATGTTGCTATGTAATTAGTGTGTTTGCTTAGTCTAGGTCTCTTAAGGGGTGCCAACCTAGTTAATATGCCTTGGTTTCCTGGACTATTTAGGTTGTATTGTTTCTTGTGCTTATTAGATTTTATTTTACTTAGCAAAAATACTTACTTTCTCTAAACAAGACTTAATTCATCTTATTAATGAATATGATGAAGACCGGAGGTATATTACCAAAAGTCTTAATCAATCTGAAAAGGCTTTAAATGCTTATAAATATCATTGTACCTAGATAGAGAATCACAGAACAAATGTTCAAAATAGATTCTTTGAGCTTTTTGACAAGAACCTCCTACTAAAGGAACTTGTTGAAAAACTCAAACAGGAACACATTATGCTTGGTATTGAAGTATCTCAGGTTTAATTAATGGATATTGACCTGAAAGGTGCAAGTTCCTCCTCAAAGAAATTTATAAAAGAATTCGAGGAACTCAAAGTTGAAAAGGCAAAACTTAAGAAGGAACTTGACATAAAAAAAATAGAGATATAAGTCTATATTTTGTACCTAAATGGATTGAAGATGCTCAAGTGAAAAGAATCGAAGGCTTAGGCTATGTGCATTCTAAGCACAAAGATAAGAAGMGGAAATATGCTGATTTACCTAGCAGTAAGGTTTGCACATTCTGTGGTAAAAGTGGTCACTATGTGTCTMACTGTGTCAAGAAATAAACTGCCCATGCAAGTAACATTAAACAAGTCTGGGTAAAGAAACAAGGTGATGGATCTTCTTCTTCTTCATAGGAACCCGAGGAAACCAGGGTTCCTCGTACTAACCCTTAAGTTCTTTTGCAGGTTTTGGTGAGGGGGAACAACACATGGTACCTCGATAGTGGTTGTTCCAAGCACATGACAGGAGATAAATCTAAGTTTCCCTCACTAGAAGCCTATGGAGGTGGAACTGTGACTTTTGGTGATAATAAGAAAGGTGAAATCCTAGCCAAAGGTAATGTTGGTAAGTCCAGTTCTCACTGTATTGATAATGTATTTTTAGTCGAGGGTTTGAAACATAATTTGTGAAGTATTTCACAATTTTGTGATAAGGGAAACACAATTAAATTTACTACTGAAAATTGTAATATCATCAACAACCACACTGGATTAATTGTTCTCCAAGGGAACAGGAGAGGGAACACTTATATAGTGGATCTTTGTGGTCCAATGAGAATTCAAAGTAGAAGTGGCAAAAGATATGTTTTGGTTATTGTGGATGATTATTCAAGATTCACTTGGGTGATTTTCTTAGCTAGTAAGGATGAGACTTTTGACGAGTTTGTAGCCTTTGCTAAAAGAGTTCAAAAGTCAAGTGGTTTTCAAATTGTTCATATTAGGTCTGACCATGGAACTTAATTTGAAAATTACAAGTTTGATGAGTTTTGCAGGGAAACAGGTATGAATCATAACTTCTCTGCCCCACGCACTCAACAACAAAATGGAGGTGTGGAAAGGAAGAATAGGACCTTGGAGGACATGGCTAGAACCATATTAATAGCCAGTGGCCTCGCAACGAACTTATGGGCAGAAGCCATTAATACTGCATGCTATATAATCAATCGTGTAATGCTTAGATCTATTGTGAAGAAAACACCATATGAACTGCTTAAAGGAAGAAAACCTAACATATCTCACTTTAGGACTTTTGGATGTAAGTGTGTTGTTCATAATAATGGTAAAAGGAACTTAGGCACGTTTGATGAGCGAAGTGATGAAGCTGTGTTCCTTGGTTATTCTAATCATAGCAAGGCATACAGAGTTTATAATAAGAATTCCATGTGTGTAGAAGAAAGTATTCATGTTATATTTGATGAAGCTAACACACATTTTAATGCTCAAGAACTAGATAACAATGATTTTGAAATTGGTCTTTCAAGAAAGGATGATCCGGATCAAGATCCCAACATACATGCACTCCAAAGATTCCAATGCAATTGAGGCGGAGGAACAACTAGTGAACAGTGAAGTTCCTTCACCTGAAAAAGAAGCAGAAGGAACTGAGGTACATGCAGAGGAGAATGCAGAAGAAACCCGAGCTAAAGAAGAGCAGACTAAAGTTCCAGTAAGAGAGTTTCAGCCAAAGCCATGGAAACATCAGAGGTCCCATCCTGTTGATCTGATCATAGGTGATATCAACAAAGGAACTCAAACAAGAGGCCATCTGAGGAACTTCTGTGCATTCTGATGTATTGTATTGATATATGGTTTTTATCCCCATTCTCTTGCTATTTTGCATTGGTTTTTGGCCTCATTAAGGCCCTCTTTTCTACTAATGTGTTTGTTTAGTGTTTGAATGAGTTTTAGGTTGCTTTCATTGATTTGGAGTGATTTTGGACTCATTTGAGAGCTCTACGGAACCTTAGAAGGAGTATTGAGGAGCTAGGAGTGGAGCTACACGAAAAATGATTTATGCGAAGCATCGATTTTGACATAAGCTCACTCTTTTGGTCATAAGTCACGTTTCGTATTTTTGATTGGTGTGATTGTAATTCCATTGGAAACTAGACTTCGAGATCTTCGATTTGATAGGTCATATGCCTAATTTGGAAAACCAGAGCTCGAGATATGACCTTTGGAGGATAGCCCAGCGAATATGTCGCGATTCACCCTGAACCGATTAGTTCAACCAGTCGTAACCGGTCGTTTCAGCCAGCGGCTTTGTTTTTTACTAATTCTCGTTCAAAGGAATTAATAAGGGGCATGATTGTAAATTGGGCTAGCTATTATTTTCTGATTTGGAAAGGGATATTTAAGGGGAGAAATCCTAATTTGTAAGATATCTTGATTAGTATTTTAGAATTCAAAAATTTAGAGAACTCAATTATGTATTGTTGTGAGGAACCCTAGCTTTGTCTTTCATCATTGGAGATTCAATAAAATTCATTCATTCATCAATTTCAATCGCTTTTTTGGTAATTTATTCATCCTTTAATTCATTCTATTATTGCTTTTAATTTATTTATGCTTTTGATTATGTTTTCCCCAATCGTAATTAGCATGTTTAATTTGAATATGAGTGAGTAGTCTATTTTCTAGGGCGATTGGGGGTCTATAGCAATATGATTGACTTATAATTGGTTTAATTCGATTCATGACACTAGTACAAAAAAGGTCAAAAGCTGCGCCTCAAATGCTGCGGTTGTTTGAAAACCGCAGCATTTGAGAGTCAAAAGCTGCGGTTTTTAACGTAACCGCAGCATTTAACCTGGCTTAGAGGCAAAAAAAAATAGGAAAACTCCCAAAAGCTGCGGTTTTGTGTATAACCGCAGCTTTTGAGTTTAATAAAAAAAAGCAACTCGAAATTAAATAAACACTACACGCGGGCTGGCCTACAGGGGCATTGCTATATACTCAAATTAAATAAAAAAAAAAGCAACTCGATCATCTATCACTCGAAAACACATTTGAAAACACAACGGAACCCTCACTCGAAAACGTAACAAACACTCACGCTCAACGACCCTCACTCAACCGGCGCACCTCCGTCGACCCACCACCACCGGCGCATCTCCGTTGACTCCACCGTCGCCGACCCAATTCACTTCTGCCTTCGCCGATTGGACCCAAACGCTCAGGTTGCTGCTCTTCTGCTTTCGTCAATTGGTCGCTGCAGTTCTGCCTTAGCTTCGCCAATTGTGCGCTGCTCGCCGTCGTTTGTTCGCGCCGCTGCTCCGTCGTCACTCACCCACTGCACCCTCGCCGTCTCACCCCACCGTCGCCAATTGAAGACAAAATTAGGGCTTCCCCAATTGCGCTGCTCAGCCTTCCCCAATTGCTCGTGCTCAACCCTCGATCAGGTTTCTCTCTACTTTTCTTTCCTTTTTTGTTATTGAATTATATACGAAATTCTGTTTTGATTGCAATGTGAGTTTGAAATTTTGGTGTTAGGGGTGTAAACTACAAAATTAAGTGTTCCTGATTCATATTTGTAGAATATTCCTTATATTCCTTGAGGGGACATGAGAATGTGAGAATCTCCAACACCTTTTTTGAGTGCAACTAAGTGGCACGAGACCTGTTTGGAGGGCTGCGACCCCCATGGTTCCCACCGGAAAAAGTTTG
The DNA here is from genome assembly GCA_008642245.1 of Bassia scoparia. Taxonomy (NCBI): domain Eukaryota; kingdom Viridiplantae; phylum Streptophyta; class Magnoliopsida; order Caryophyllales; family Amaranthaceae; genus Bassia; species Bassia scoparia. The sequence goes on from SNQN01001435.1 coordinate 4,549, forward strand.
TGAAGGGCCTCGTACCTTAGTATGGACCCTTCCCATGGCCACTTCGAGTGTATTTATGGTAGGAGGATTGAACATAAGAAGGTTTATTAAATTGTTTGGCAATGGGAAGTACCATAGGCAATCTAGCTATAGCTTTCTTTAAAATTTTGCTTTCTGGAGGTTTACCCAGAACAGAGTTTACTACATAAATTCAATTAAGGTGGTGGTTCAAAGTCTCTCAATAGTTAGAGAGGGGAGGGGAATCTATTGCTTTCTATTTGATAGTGTTTGGTAAGTGGTTGGATTGTTGGAGCGTTGTTCTGTTCCTTTAATGAATAGGATTCAGGATCATGTTTTGATTATCAACTCTTTTCACTTCCTGTTTTTTATTTTGATGACCATGATAACAAGTGAAGATGGGGAGTGCTCTCTTGTACTTTGTATGAATGGACAAAGTAGGACGCTTGAACATGTTGGTTAACTAGAGTTTATGTACTATGCAAGCAACAGAAACTATGCAGAGGACATTTATAAGGGTGTCTTGGAGATGAGACTACCATTTACATGTCTGATGTCTCCTTTTATATTTTGGATATGTAGATGTGAACTTTGTGAAGTGAACACTGCCTATGATAAACTGGACACTTATCTTTCTCTTTTGGAAGTTTATGCTTGCTGGTTGATCCGTTGATGGAGTACTAAATGAAGAAAATGAATAGAGAATTTATAATGTTGGAAGCTCATTCTGCTAAAGCCTTGACCACCTTCATGATTTTGCTCTGTACTCTCTTGCGTTTGCTGCCTACACTAAGGTGTTTAATAACTTGGTGGCATCCTTAGTTTTCTACCCATGCATTGAATATTATTTGGGTCTCAATTTTGTAGAAAGCCTAAGTTCGAAACTTATGACATGAAATACAAATTAATTTGACTGTTTTCCACATTTGTATTCTATGATTTCTATCATTTTTTTTCTTTTTTTTTTAAAAAAAAAACTTTTTTGATTATATTTGCTATGTGAGCTATTTCAAGACTTGTATCTTTCCCCGTTTCTGAAATATCTTAAACTTAGCAATATGTTTAATGTGAATACCCCATGCTCAAACTCAGTTCCAAATAAGATGGGATTATAATAATATTCAGTTTAATAAGAGAATATAAATTAATTAAGAAAAGACATGTATGAGATAATCAGCCAAAGTAGTCAAACACTCAAGCTTTGCATTTGCATTTGCACTTGCACAACAAACTAACTTAATTAGTTAATGTATTAAGACGTAAGTTTCAAAACTTTCAATCGAATTACTTCCAACGACAAATAACAAACAATAAGTTACATATTAATTACTTCCACAACGTAGAACGACTTACTTATTTATAATTATATAAACCCGAAATTCACTGATTAGCAAAAGAATCACCAATACAAGCCCATTTATTTTCAAAGTACAAATTAGAATAGAATCGTCTCAATTTCATGATTAAACGAGATTGTTCACACCATGCATATATACGACCGTTGTTATCAGGTCGTTGTAAAGAATCAAATCTACAAGCAATATTAATAAAACAAAATAAAAGTGAGCAGTTATTTTATTTCCTAGTAATTGTAAAGGAAACGACAGTAAACATACTAACAATAATGGCAGTTCATGTCTTTCAGTTAGAAATTCATCAGTTCATGTATCTATCTCTATAGTAAATTTTGCATTACATCTATAAAAAAGAGAGGGAAATGGGCAGTAACTAAAATCTCGTCTTTGCTTTCAACCCTACCGATCAAACACAGTAAACTGTGTCCACCATAAGAGTCGAGTTCCTTACGGCCAACCTCATTCCTTATGACTCTTTACATTACATTCTCAAAGAGATGGAGACCTTGAAATTTAAAAATTTTGTTTTGCACTTCATATTTTGTTTTGAAGCTTACTTTAATTATTTTAGACATGTTTAGGCTTTAAAACCTTGTAATGGGTTGGAATTGCAGAAGTTAGGCGCGAAAATGGCCTAAAATGGCCTAAAATGACCTAAAATGACCTACTTTGACTTTTTCATGTCTAAACTACTAAAACCAAGGCTTAGCAAGCTTAAATGAATTATCTGAGACATGTTTAGGCTTTAAAACCTTGTAATGTGTTGGAATTGTAGAAGTTAGGCGCGAAAATGGCCTAAAATGGCCTACTTTGACTTTTTCATGTCTAAACTACTTAAACCATGGCTTAGCAAGCTTACTTTAATTATTTTAGACATGTTTAGGCTTTAAAACCTTGTAATGGGTTGGAATTGCAGAAGTTAGGCGCGAAAATGGCCTAAAATGACCTAAAATGACCTACTTTGACTTTTTCATGTCTAAACTACTAAAACCAAGGCTTAGCAAGCTTAAATGAATTATCTGAGACATGTTTAGGCTTTAAAACCTTGTAATGGGTTGGAATTGTAGAAGTTAGGCGCGAAAATGGCCTAAAATGACCTAAAATGGCCTACTTTGACTTTTTCATGTCTAAAATTCTTAAACCAAGGCTTAGCAAGCTTACTTGAATTATTTTAGACATGTTTAGGCTTTAAAACCATGTAATGGGTTAGAATTGCAGAAGTTAGGCGCGTAAATGGCCTAAAATGACCTAAAATGGCCTACTTTGACTTTTACATGTCTAAACTACTTAAACCGAGGCTTAGCAAGCTTAAATGAATTATGTGAGACATGTTTATGCTTCAAAACCTTGTAATGGGTTGAAATTGTAGAAGTTAGGCGCGAAAATGGCCTAAAATGGCCTACTTTGACTTTTTCATCTCTAAACTACTTAAACCAAGGCTTAGCAAGCTTAAATGAATTATGTAAGACATGTTTATGCTTTAAAACCTTGTAATGGTTTGAATTGTAGAAGTTAGGCGGGAAAATGGCCTAAAATGACCTAAAATGGCCTATTTTATGTATATTGAACTTGAAGCAAATTATGTTAGACATGTTATATTGAACTTCAAATTTTTTACATATTTTATGTAGGTTTTCAACAAACCAAGATATGAGCCTTTTACGGATGCGGAAATCAATGTGGTTCGAGACAAGTTCGCTCTTTATGTCACCGACCATTGTGTATATTGAACTTAGGGTCTTGGAGTATGTGTATATACATGCATGGAACTTTAACGAAGTTATTGTATATACTTTATATATATATATATATATATATATATATATATATATATATATATATATATATTGTATATACTTTATATATATATATATATATATATTTCGACCATTAATTATTATTATTAAATGTTTATATTTTTGTGCTACATGCAATCGACGAAGATCGACGATACAGGTTATTGTATATGTACAGGTTTATACTCGAATTGCATCAATACAGGTTATATTGAAATATATACAAATATTGAAAAAAAAAATACTCAAATGCTGCGGTTTTTACTCAAAACCGCAGCATTTAAGACCACAAATGCTGCGGTTTTGGGTAAAAACCGCAGCTTTTGAGTTAGTCAAAAGCTGCGGTTTTTACCCAAAACCGCAGCATTTGTGGTGTTAAATGCTGCGGTTTTTTAACCGCAACTTTTGATTCAAATTAACAAAAGCTGCGCCCTCCAAAAGCTGCGGTTCAAAACCGCAGCTTTTGGGCTATATTTGACCGCAGCTTTTGATGGTTTTTGTACTAGTGTGACTTGGCTTTTAATCAATTTCCTATTAGATTGTTATTCCTGTTAATCAATTTTGTAGGGCCTGACTTAATCTGATTAGTCACAGGTCTCTAGATCTAGCGATTGAGACTTAGAAGAAGATCAACATCAATAGGTTGAACGAGACTATCTTAGGTCGAGAGATACGGTTAGGAGTAGTTCTATGGTTCAATTGATTCGAGAGAACTTTGACCCTATTTTGATTATGCCATGTTATGAATTGTTGATGCCAATTTACTATTAATTACTGCTATAGTGAACCATAGCTCTAGATTCTTTAATTATATAGTTTAATCTTCTTTGCTAATCGCTTTCATTAGTTTTAATTAGTCACAATCACAATCTCAATTGTCTTTTGTTAGTTTAGTTGCTTTGATCCAATTAATCAGTAGTAGTTGCTTCCCTCTGGATACGATCCTGTTACCACTAGCTGCAGGTTAGTTTTAATAGGTATTTTTGATAGGCACGCGACAAGCCTGTCAAATTTTGGCACCGTTGCCGGGGAAGCGGCTTAATTATTGATTAATTGTTTGAGTCTGAACTATACTTTCTTGTCATTGTCTTGAAGAACGATTTATTGTTCTTCATGGCAGTACTTACGATCGCTTCAGTTTACTTTTGTGTATGCGCAGGTCTTCCCGAACTGGGAGTTTGATTCCTTACGACCCAGAGGTGGAGCGCACGTATCCTAGACGGAAGAACTCCGCAAGGCGAATGGATTTCTCTGATTCTTCCATCTCTCGTCAATTTTCGGATCCTTTATACGAAACTGATCTAGAAGAAGGGGAATCACATTCAGTGAGTAACGAAGTAGTCCCCTCTGATTCTGAAGAAATGGCTCAAGAATGATCTCTTATGGACTACTCTCAGCCTGGTCGGAATGAAATTCCGACAGGCCCGAACATGCATACTCTAGAGGCAGCTAACTTTGAAATCAAGCCTGCACTGTTGAACATGATTGAGCGCAATCAATTTGGGGGAAATGCAACTGAGGATCCTAACTTGCATATCTCTAATTTCCTCCAATATTGTGGTACTGTCAAGCATGTTGGTGTTGAGCCGGACCAACTTCGTGTCATGCTATTCCCTTTTTCACTACGGGATAAGGCGCGGATTGTGGTTGAATAGTCTTGATCCTGATACTTACAACACATGGGATTCAATTTCTCTTACTTTCTACAAGAAGTATTATCCTCAAGTGAAGACTGCTCAAATGCGTAGCAAAATCACTAACTTTACGCAGGATGTTGATGAGACTTTATATGAGGCATGAGAGCAATACAAGGAATTACATCGAATATGTCCTCATCACGGTCTGGAGAAATGGCTCTTGGTTCAGACCTTCTATAATGGTTTAAATAGTAAAATCTCGTATTATTCTCGATTCAGCAGCAAATGGGAGGTTCATGAGTCAAACAGTCAATGTTGGGATGAAACTGATTAAGGAGATGGCCAATCATAATGCTCAATATGGAAATCCTCGAGTTGTGACGAAGAAAACGGGCAAGCATGAGGTCGATCAGATGACTCTATTGGTAGCTCAAATATCAGCCATCAATCAGAAGTTGGATGACATTAATATGAATCAATCAGCCTCAGTTACAGCTGTTTCAAGGCCGAGTGAGATGTACTGTGATAACTGTGGGGGGATGAGACATCTAGCTTATGGGTGTCAATCTCCTATGGAGCAAGTATGCGCGTATCAGAATCGTCCCAACAATCCATACTCCAACACTTACAATGAAGGCATGAGGAATCATCCATATCTATCATTAGAAGCCGCAGTATAATCAGCAGTATAACCAACAACAACAGCCACCGCAAGCTTCAACAGCTGACCCAGTCATAGCTGAGCTGAAGAGCATGATGCTTCAAATGCAAAAGGATCAGATGCAATTCCAACGAGATATTCAATCCTTAGTCACTCACAATAAGTAGTTGGATACTCAAATGGCACAGTTGGCTGCATCTAATGCACAGAGGCAGCAGGGTGCCCTTCCTTCGCAACCACAACAACCGAAGGATAGTGTTTATACGTTCACCGTTCGTAGCGGCACTAGGTACATAGGCCCATCAATGCATGAGGAGGATGCTAAAGAGGAAGTTGAAAAGGAGGAGGAGGATTGGAAAGCACCTCTTATTATGGTGCCCCCCATTCAGCTACCTTTCCCATCTAGAGTTGCAAAGAAGAAGCAAGATCAGCAGCTCAATAAGTCTCTCGATGTGGAGAAGAACCTTCAGGTAACTGTTCCTTCAACTGAGTTAATTAGTCAAATTCCTTCAAATGCCAAAATTCCGAAAGACATATTAACTGAGAAGAGGGAATTGAAATCGGTGGAGACTTCTTGTTTTTCTGAACAATGTAATGTTATTTTACAAAATAAGTCTCCAACAAAGTCGAGGGATCCTGGGAGTTTTTGTATTCCATGTGACATTGGAACTATGCATATCGACAAAGCATTATGTGATTTAGGTACAAGTGTAAGTGTTATGCCTTTGTCGGTATGTAAAGAGTTGAATATGGGAGGTCTTAAGTGCACTAATATTACCCTTTAAACGGCTGAAGATTCTCTAAAGCACCCTTTTGGTATTTTAGAGGATGTTCCTGTGCGAGTGGGTCAATTTTATATTCCTGTCGACTTTGTTTTTCTTAATATGGAAGAAGATGTTCATATTCCTATCATCTTAGGCCGGCCTTTCCTTCATACAGTGGGGGCTATCATAAATGTAAGGAATGGGAAGATTATTTTTAATTTTGGGGATGACAAAGTCACTTTTAACCAAACTAGTGCACTAGAGAGTCTCATGCTAGAGGAGTCATGTTGTAGTGTTGGTGTTGTGGACCTTGTTGTGCAGGATAAAGACCCTCAATCTCTTTCTAGAGATCTTCTGGAGGGCATTTTGTGTGTTGAGTCTTTTGCAGGTCAAGGAGACGTTGGAAAGAAGACTACCCCTTGTGAGTTCCGTATGGAGAACAAGGAGATGATTGACAATTCACGGCTTAAACTCTTTCCTACGAGGTTAAAGTCGTCTGTTGTTAAGCTTGGTTATGTAGAGGAAACGAATGCACAACATGAAAAGTTTAAGGTTCGCAAGCCACATTTCATTCTGCGCAATAGAGATGATATAGTTGGCCTTATGAAGATTCTATATCTTCAAGAGCCACCTCCAGTTAGTTGAGTATAATCGAGGTAATGAGTCAAGCTCGCGACGTTAAACTAGCGCTTTGCGGGAGACAACCCGTAGTTTATTGCTTTTTAGAATAGTAAGTAGCTTAGTATAGTTGTAGAATAAAAGTTTTGGTGAGTGAGAGTGAGGGACTAATGACATTTGGCGAAGTGTGTAGGTGTGGCGTGCAGTAGGTCAAACCGGCCGGTTGGAGGTCAAATCGACCGATTCAGTTGGGGGGTTAACTTGAGCCTCTCGATTGCAAGAGGAAAAAACTCAAAGACTGCAGGTGAACCGGTCGGTTGGGCCAGAACCGACCGGTTACGGGGGGTCCGGCTCATTTAAACCCCCCGGATGCAAGAGGAGCAGATAATGAAAAAAGGAGGTTGAACCGGTCGGTTGAGGCTGAACCGATCGGTTCAAGGGGTCGGTTCAAATGAACCGACCGAATGTGCAAAGGATAAAATCGCTAGAAGGAGTTCTAACCGATCGGTTCAAATTGAACCGACCGGTTCAAACCGGCTCGTAACCGATCGGTTCAGGGGAATTTTCGCGAAAAAAATCAAACTTCTTCAAATCGAGCAAAAGAGTAGTGTGTTCTGACTGGAAACGACATTCTAAGGAATACCCACTACAAGTAGTGTTGACTACCTTATTTTGGCCAAATGTGGCTCTAAAAAGGGATTTTTAGGCACTTTTTTTCAGTTAGGGAAAAAGCGACGAAAAATGCGTCCGATTGTTCGTCATCCTTCGCTCTTTCCACCATAATCAGTGTGCGCTTGATTTACTTTCCTTTCTCTTGCACTGGGGACATTGCAGACTTCGGCTTGGGGGAGGAATGTATCAAGCGCATTGGTTTGAGGTAAGTTTTTATTGCTTTCTTGTGTAGATTTTAATGCTTTCTAGTGTAGATTTCATTGCTTTTTAGGATAGTTGCAAGGTTTGTACCATTCACTAAGAGTGGGAGTTTACTTGTAACCAAAAAATGTATTGCTTTCTAGTCTAGTGTAGAAAATTAGTGATGAGTCCCTTTGAGTACCCCTTGTGAATATAGGTTCTTTTGAAATCTCTTGAAAAAAAAGCATGTCTCCCTGTGCCCCATTGTGTGAAATTTTGATGCTTGTGTTGCATGAACTCGACCTTTGTGAACTTGTGATTGCTTTTCTGATTCCTTAACTGAATTTGATGGACATGACCTAGCTTGATGTATCTTTGGACCAAGGAAGGATTAAACAAGGAAGGTAGAATTTGAGCCTTAATGTATAATCATTCTTATTTCTTTATGGTGTGTTAGTTCCTGATGTGTCGCTGATCGTAGTCTTGGCTTGGTATTCGTTTAGTTGGTTATTTGGTCATTGGTCGAGCATGATAGGAGGCTTTCATTTCTTAGGAGCTGTGCTACATTGATTAGAACACTATAATACTACCTTGATCCCTTTTTTTTAGCTTTATTCATTTCATTTCATGATTGCCTACATTACAAATCCCTATTGACCTTGTTCGTGTAACCCAAGTCTAGCTTGGGGGAGCATTAGGGTGGTTGGTGTGTGTGGTGTATGTATCCATGGTAGCTTGTGTTGGTGATCATTTGGAGAGTAGTAGCGGTGTTGAGTTGTTGGCTCTTTGGTTTGTTTGTGTCGTCATCATCCATATCTCAGTTATTGTTATGCAAGGCAAAAGTTGTATTTATTCAATAAAAAAAAAATCCAAAAATAAGTTCTTCATTTAGTAGTCCAATAATGCCTTTGCAAGTTGTATAGTTCATAGTTTGATGATGATACATGGTGGTTTTGGTTTGTATATCGATTTAGTCTGGTTTATGGAGTTAGGAGTTGATTGGAGTTGCATTTAGCCTCTTATTTTAGGCTTTGTTTATTCACTGGTGTTTGCTCCCCTAAAATGGACTTTCTAGCTCACATTTCCCAAAATTTATCCTACCCTTAATCTAAGCCCCATTACAAGCTAATAAAGACCTCACTTGATAGACTTGTGTCCATTTGTGTCTTCTAGATTGAATATCTTGCCAAGATCAAAGAGTATGTGTTGCATTTCGAGTCGACTTTTGTAGGATGAGTGCTATTATTCCCCCTTTAAAACACATGAGTATTGGTGAGATGGGAGGGTGCCATTTTAGTATTTTAGGCCACAAAAGTTGATTCATGTGCACATTTTATACACATGTGGGGTGGTGAGCGAATGGGTTCATTTTTAACCCACCACACAACGAGAGGAGTGCCACTAGTGAGAAATCTTTCCTTGATTTTGCTTCTCTCTATACTTGATGGCTAGTTGTGTTTTTGGTGATCCACGTTTTTGGATAGGCATTGAGTCACTTGGGATCTTTGGTCGGGGAATTGGTCATGAGCATTTTACGATGTTGCTTTTATGGGGTGAGATGTGTTTGAATTGAGAATCTAGATGGGCTTGCTTGAGGACAAGCAAGAGTTTGGCTTGGGGGAGTTTGATGTATTGCATTGATATATGGTTTTTCTCCCCATTCGCTTGCTATTTTGCATGGTTTTTGGCCTCGTTAAGGCCCTCTTTGCTACTAATGTGTTTATTTAGTGTTTGAATGAGTTTAAGGTTGCTTTCATTGATTTGGATTGATTTTAAACTCATTTGCGAGCACTACAGAACCTTAGAAGGAGTAGTGAGGAGCTAGGAGTGGAGCTACGCGAAAAATGATTGATGCAAAGCATCAATTTTGACATATGCTCACTCTTTTGGTTATACGTCACGTTTCGTATGTCGGATTGGTGTGATTTTAATTGCATTGGAAACTAGAATTCGAGATCTTCGCTTTGATAGGTTGTATGCCTAATTTGGACAACCAGAGCTCGAGATACGACCTTTGGAAGATAGCCTAGCGAATCTGCCGCGATTCACCCTGAACCGACCGGTTCAACCGGTCGTAACCGGTCAGTTCAGCCTGCGGCTTTGTTTTATATTAATTCTCGTTCAAAGGAATTAATAAGGGGCATGATTGTAATTTAGGCTAGCTATTATTTTCTGATTTGGAAAGGAATATTTAAGGGGAGAAATCCTAATTTGTAAGATATCTTGATTATTATTTTAGTTGATTATTATTTTAGAATTCAAAAATTTGGAGAACTCAATTACGTATTGTTGTGAAGAACCCTAGCTTTGTCTTTCATCATTGGAGATTCAATAAAATTCATTCATTCATCAATTTCAATCGCTCTTTTGGTAATTTATTCATCGTTTAATTCATTCTACTATTGCTTTTAATTTATTTATGCTTTTGATTATTTTTTCCCCAATCGCAATTAGCATGTTTAATTTGAATATGAGTGAGTAGTCTATTTTCTAGGGCGATTAGGGATCTATAGCAATATGATTGACTTATAATTGGTTTGATTCGATTCATGACGAGATTGTTATTCCTGTTAATTTCCTATTAACAGGAATAGCAATCAATTTCCTATTAGATTGTTATTCCTGTTAATCAATTTCATAGGGCCCGACTTCATTGCTTAATCTGATTAGTCACAAGTCTCTAGATCTAGCGATTGAGACTTAGAACAAGATCAACATCAATAGGTAGAACGAGACTATCCTAGGTCGAGAGATACGGTTAGGAGTAGTTCTAGGGTTCAATTGATTCGAGAGAACTTTGACCTTGTTTTGATTATGCTATGTTATGAATTGTTGATGCCAATTTACTGTTAATTACTGCTATAGTGAACCATAGCTCTAGATTCGTTAATTATATAGTTTAATCTTCTTTGCTAATCGCTTTCATTAGTTTTAATTAATCACAATCACAATCTCAATTGTCTTTTGTTAGTTTAGATGCTTTGATCCAATTAATCAGTAGTAGTTGCTTCCTTGTGGATACGATCCTGTTACCACTAGTTGCAAGTTAGTTTTATACTACAAGAATTTCGTGTAAGGTCGACCGAAATTATCAACCGAAAAAAAAAACCGACACCGACCGCAGTTAGTCGGTGTAATTTACCGACCGATTTTGCAATCGGTCGGTGTACCGACCGAATAATCAGTCGGTAAATCCTTTGAATTTAAAATTCCCATCCGCATTTTTAATTAAAAAAAACAATTCCCAAAAAATCACCGACCGAATATTCGGTCGGTGATTTTTAGGGATTTTAACCCCCTCTCCTCTGTGTTTCTATAAAAAAAATCAAAACATTTACCGACCGAAATATCGGTCGGTATACCGACCGATATTTCGGTCGGTAAACTTTGTTTATAAATAAAAAAAAACAATTTTTTCCCTTGTCTTTCTACCCTTTTTCATTTCGACCCTCAGTCTTCTTTCCTTCTCCTCTTACCTCATTCTCACACTCCTCACCTTCTCTCTCCTCTCATCACACTCTCACCCATTATCATCTCTCTCCACACAATCACCCTCATCCTCTCAACTCTCTCTCCTCCCTCCTCTCCTTAACCCTTCTTTTGAGTCCTCAGCCACCCTCGTAACCCCTCGTCGCCTCGTTTTCGTTGCCCTTGCTGGACAGTCGCGTCCTCGTTTTCGTCGCCTCGTTTTCGTCGCCCTTCTTACCTCAGTTTTGGTGAGTTTTGCTTTCCCTGTTTTTAGCTTTTTATGTCATTGTTAAAATTTTTGATTTCGTTTTTTAGTTAGTGTAACACCCCAACAATTCTCCCTTTTTCCTGTGAAATATTTAATTGAAGATACGGAGAACTATTGACATGTTATCGCCACGTGTGAAAACGTTTTGGCTTATTCAGAATATTGCAGCGGAAAATGACTAAACCAAATAACAAAACTTTTAGGAAATCTATCAAAGAATTTAAAACCGTACAACTTGGAACCAACTTTGGCCCTTTATTAAAATCGAGGATAAATATTTTGGCAAACTAATGAAACTTGAAAACCATTTTATCCAATTATAAAATACTAAAATTTTCAGATGGAACATTAAACAACAGTCCAAGAATATAACACTCGAACACTCCCATAACCCCAACGTTGCAAATGCACATGTATAGCCATCAACAACCTGCACAATTTGTGAAAAGTCTGCTCCCCATAATTTCCAAATGAAATAAGGATCATCACAGGTCCACCAAAAGAAGAAAATGTGGACAATACACAAAACACAAAAACAAGCAATCAGCAAAGCTGAGTACATACAACATACGAAGACGAGAAAACAAAGGACAACATCTCCCCTAAAAACTGGACATACCGAGTTACGACACCTGTTTAGAAACAAAAGAAAACCCAATTGTGGTGTTCATAACCACTTAACAATACTATACTTATACAACTGATCCCAAACTCAGACCAAAATCATCAATTACATATTACATGTAGCTGCTCCAATGCAACACAATCCCGAAATCATTAACTGCTTCCGTTAACTAGATTGTACCTGCAAAATGACTTACTCAACTCCAATATAAGACTCAATACATTTTATTACATTTGTTAAGATATGAGCAACAGATAAGGCTGTCTAAAACCCATGTTCACAATTTAGGAACATCAACCAGACATCAAGTGTCATCAGACACAAGTTGCCACAGAACCCATGCCTCCTCGTCGAAAGGCATCAAAAACCAGTAAACAGATGGCGAACGGGCGCGACTCCGTCACCATAGTTAGATGAGATCTCAAACTAACCCCAATTTGGATAAAATCCGTTATAAAATAGTGAAGAGAGACGCGTTGATCAAACGACTCTCGGAAGGAAGCGAATATAGTCGCAACCCCAACCCCTGAATTGTCAATACTCTAGACGTGCACAAGTCCAGAGTTTTATTGCTCATTCGTGTTATATTTAGCTGTTAATTATTAACAAGTTTATATGTCTCACAAAACAAAACCACAATCACATTGAAATTCTTTTTAACACGAACCGTTACTTTAATTAATAAACTTGTTGGACAAGCCAACTAACCTCGTCATTAAGACTTGAACACTTACCTTTACTCAATTCATACACCATGTCCTGAACGAGTAATAAACCACCTCATGGAGTAAGTTAAACTTGACCCCACTTAATTCATCCATGTATTATCAATTACCTCATGGAACAAGTTATACTTGACTCCAATTAATTCCTCGATAGACCAAAACAATTAATTAAAAACAATTGACTAGTTGTCAACCTCCATATCCAAAACTCATGAATAATCAATTCCACAATATTCCTCAGTCTCCACAAATATAGACCATGATAAAACAATTAATTCATTTGTGAGTACCAAACAAATCTTTGGATGTTTCCTACTCATGCTTCTAAGTCATCAAACGTCCTCAAACAACTTTAAGATCAAGATTTCGCAAGTATTACGTACCTTGATTTAGGTTTTAGTTAGATTAATTTTGAATATCTTTTTTTTTTAATTTAATTTGTTTTGGATAAAAGAAAAGATAAATTTCTATCATAAAATTAAAATTCAAATAAGATATATATATACCTTTTTATCACAAAATATAATTTAAATGAAAATAATGCTATTTAAATAAAAATATATATCTTTTTATAAGATAAATCATAATATATTTATAAGGAAATATATTAATAAATTTTTGAAAATTATGGGGGATTACAATTAGATCTAGGGTTCTTGATTTCTTGTTTTTTATTTTTCTTTGATCTAGGGTAGCAGCGCAGCAATGGAGGAGCACATAAATCAGTGCTGGTGGCGTTGGAGTGCCGGTGATCCAGTAGGTAGCAGTGTCGGGAAGGATTTTCGAAATTGAGGTTTTTCAATTTTAAGGTATTCGAATTTGAGATTTGTGATTTAGGGTTATCTAATTTGGGGATAGGTTTTCGAAATGGGTTCTTTTTTTGTTAGTTTTTCGATTTATGGTTTGTTTTCTTAACTATGATTCATTTTTGAATTAGACTTAGTTTTCAAATAAGTGTTCTGAATATTTGTGAATTAATTCTACATGTTTTGTTATGAATTTTTCAAAATTATCTCTGCATGTTTTTACGAATTAGTTCTTCCGATTTTTTTGTCTAAATTTTGTCAATAGAAATCCTCTTAGTTTTGAATTCACTGGTATGCTCCCTTTTTCACGAATTAGTCCTTCTGAAATTTAATTGTATTTGAAATCTTGCAATGGAGAAATAGTAGACCAATTGTTCTATCTTTGCTGTTTTTTATGAAAATTTAGCACAATATTTTAATGTTTTATGATGTAGGCTTATTTTGAATGTTATGGATTGGTGATGGAATCAATTTGTTTGTGTTGTTGCTAGATTTGGTACTGGGATTATGATTTCAGCTCATAAGTCATAAGCAAGGACTGATCAGACCTTATTAACATAACATCCTAATTGTACAACCATAAACCAATTGACATTGATGTAAAAAGTAGTATAGGAAAAGTTGATTGATATCGAAATCTTACAATTATTGCAGACCAGAAATTATATTTTCATGTCCAAATCAACCACAACAAGAACATAGTTGTAGTCCAATTGAAGGCAGCTAATTAGTTCACACTGTTAATTACAGTTAAAATAATTAATTAGTTCACTGTGATACACACATAATAGCATTTATAACCTATGATTTTATCTGAGTATTTTTATCTGAATATTTTTATCTTATATCATTGATGACTTGTTTAAACCTTCTACCATGATTATTGGCTGCAATGTTGAAACTGTCCATAATAGAAATAAGTTAATCTTAATGGTTGGCTCTAGTAAGTAGTAGCTTTCCAAATGCTAAGTCATACTGAATTGGACAAAGAGATGCAGTAGTTATCACCAATTATTTATGGTAATTTAAAAAGAATCTAATTATTTATGGTAATTTAAAAAGAATCTAATTATTTATATATAGTCTTGTTTTAGGACCACACTAGCCATTAACTTGTTGCAGTCTCATAGACAAATTTGTAGATAGGTATAACAGTATGTCAGTAAATAACACCATTTGAATGAGCTAGATTAGCAAAACTTCTAGTTTAATTGAGCGAAATTTAATTTTAGATGAAACTTTGTTTGTATATTAAAATTTTCCGTCTTTATTTTCTTCTCAATTAAATTTAGCTTATAGTATAGTGATTTCAAGACCATTTAAAAAAAAAATGAAACACAATATATGAATTTCAGTTAGATTAGCATGACTCGTACGTAATCCATATAATTTATATATGTGGGTGCTAAAAACAAAAGGAAAGATACAATAGGTGAGGCAATCAGGCAATCATCCAATGTTATGGATTGGTGATGGAATCAATTTGTTTGTGTTGTTGCTAGATTTGGTACTGGCATTCTCTGCTGCCTTGGGTTCTGTGGCTGTTTTTCATGTTCTATGTTGCCTTTATACACATACAGGTTCTCACTATATCTGTTTCGTTTGCTAAATGCTTCCTTTTTCTTGTTTAGTGATGTTCCCAGTTTATCTTTTGGCTCAGTGTGTACTTGGTTCACTTTGTGTGAATGAAAACACGAGAAAATAGTATGAAGGTTACAAATAGCTACTTTCATTTGATCAGTAGAAATAACTAACGACTAATTATATTTTGGACTAGTGAGGGGAATTGATCATGAATAGTTCACAACTAGTTGGAGACGACCAAGGTGGATGACAAGTACCAGTACCATGTGAAGACAAAGACATCCAAGTACATGGTTGGCATATGCACCGATCCCACCGGAGTCTGGCAGATAATCCCAGTGATGAGTTCCGAATGGTGTTCCTCTCAAGCAGAATCTTACCTCGCATGTGGCCCTTATCACCTGGGTAAGTATATAATACTAATAGTCCTAATCTACTAAGGCGTACACCTTATAGTATCCTTTCGTAATTTTGTATTATCTGTATTATGATGAAGTTTGGAGTTTGGCAGCAAATTTTACATGGTTGAGTAAATTAAAATTATATGAATAAGATGCAATATGATGTAAAGATGTTTCAGATGTCATAGGCCCATTAATGGAGGGAGACTTGATGGTTAGATTTGCACAAGTGGAAGCATGGAAAGCGTATTTGGCCCGGTCTTTACAATCGAATCCGTGTAGGAGTTTGATGACATGTGGTTATGGGAGTGCAAGGACAGGTGACTTACTATTATTTTTCAGTAACGAAGGTATCATGTATATATCGGTACTGAAGATTTCGTTACAATCGTAAAAATATTCTGCGATGTTATTGAAAACAAACTGGCCTCCCATTTCCGTTTGAAGATTATCCTACATCTGATCAGAGGGTAACTCTTAGTAGATTACTAGTCATGACAGGTTAGTTTATTTATGATTCTTGTTATAGTAGTCTTTTGAAACTATATCTAGTATTTGTATAAACAAATAAATAAATCAAACTGATATATACTGATCTACTCCAGCATCAAACATGTCTATTAGAGCATATTCAATCATAACTCCAGTTGGTGTATTGTATGATCATGGATCATAAATTTATGTAGGTATCATATGAGAGTGATGGTATCCCTGCAAAATGGAGCATATATCGGTTTTGTTCTCCGCGTGAAACGAGTCTTGGAACTAGAAGGCAAAGGTATTAGATTATATACCTAGCAAAATATAAGTTAAGAATTTTGGGTTTTTTTTCTACAATAAAGGTATAAGTAAGAACATAAAGCTTGGCTATCATTACCATTATGTTTGAGAAATTACTGAATTTCTGAATGCTATAACAAACAGGGTTACAATTCTGGACTACACTAGATGAGGATGGCTATTGCATAACATTATAAAGCTGGTGATAAATCTTATGCTGGGTTCCCGTTTCATAGAGCTAGTATGCGACAACAACATTCGATTACTGCAGGTGTCCATCGTCTCTTGTTTACATGAACTATTCTGATGCTATGTATTTAACAAAAATTGATCAAATAGACAACAAAGAACAATAAGTCTACTGAATATAGTCGAGGAAGATTACACACATTAAAGACATGTCTCTTCAAGCTGTTGTTATGCTAAGTATGAAAATTGATAAGTATTACTGCTGATTTTAGCCAACGCGTCTTACTCTTGCTGCATACACTAACAAGAACACTAATTAACAGGTTGTGAGATTGAATATGGAAGACGTTGTGGTATGAGCCCTCCAGAGATGACCCGACATGTGGGAATTGGCATCCTGACCGAGCAGAGAATTTACATCCCAGTCCAATCCTAAGTATGTCAACAAACTCTTCCTCAATCGTCCGACAGGTATTCTAAATACTAGATTCATAACCAAAGTTCTTAAAAAAATGTCTATGGCTAATTGAGTTTCTTTCGATATCATCGAAACAGTTTAGGCAGTAGTCTGTGGGAAGAATCTGATTGTATCTAATAGGATCTAGATATACAGTTGGTGTAAGGATTACGCGAAGATTGCGGTTTTTGCTCAGTTACTAGGTAACCAAATTCTATGGTAAGACACACTAAGAATGTTGCTACTTGTCATGTTATCTTCTTTAGGCCAGCCAATTCTTTTCGACTGTTTTTTAGTAACTATCCACTTGTTTATTGCTAGTCAATGCTAAGTACTGACAATAATCTATACTGATTAAAACAAGAGCCTTCGACTTACATATGCACATGCTTCACTTCAAGGACTAACACGAATTCTTGTTAAATCTTTGCCCGAAAGAAAGGGAAAATACATAGGAATACATGGAATCAATAACGCTTGAGATGTTATCTGATGGAGTCTATAGGCTGAATTGGCACTCGAACTGCAAACCGAGCCAAGAGTTAAGGTAAAAATTATGTGAAATAATGCTGCTCAATATGTGTTTCTGTACACCATGCTATTAACATTACCATTACAGGTAGATAGATCCTGTCATTTATGCTTGTATAGACTATTGGCTATTATAACAGTCTGGTCAATAAGGTAATCATAGCAAGTAATCTGATATGAGTCATCTTGCACTACAACTTTCTGTCAACTTTTCTCTCAGGCTATAGTTAATACGAAGATATGATAATACGAAGGATAAGATAGTTATTTTTGCGAAGATCGCAGAAGTTTAGCCAGGGGATCTTCGGAAAGACATTTCTGAGATGGAGACACGGGCGCCAGGAGCTTCATCTTCTTGTCCCACATCTGAACGGCAGTGAAATACCCAAACAAGCGACGAACTGCATTGCGATTTCAACAATCTTTGCATCACTTCCAATGTTAACACTGCGCTTTTCTGCTTTCTTTATATTTGATTACTTTGTGACTCTTTTTTATTACTACTAACTGTAGATAATGTAATATTTAGGATACTCTATTTTAATAATACGCTCAACTATAAGATATACTTTAACTAGTCTTAATTAATATATTTATTAATTAGTATGTTATAATCATTTAATATTATATTAAAGCAAAAAAAAATATTTTACCGACCAATTAATTCGTCATGGGGAAGGTCCATTTAAATTTAAAAAAAAAAATATGAGAGGTACTATATTGAGAGTTATCCGCTCCGAATGTCAGGTCGGTAAAGACTCCTCTATGGCCCTCCAACTTTTGGAGGAAAAGAGTTTACCGAACCAAATTTAATCGTCGGTAAGTTGAGTCGCGCCGAAGCCAATTTCATTGTTGTTTAATAGGTATTTTTTGATAGGCAGCGACAAGCCTGTCAACTATTCCAGTTTTCGCTATTACCATTGTGCCCAAAGAATATAAAGAAAGCTCTAAAAGATCGCGTTGGCGTTAATGCCATGCAAGATGAGCTAAAGAGTATGAAAGAAACAAGGTATTGACATTTGAACTTACCTAAAAACAAGAAAGTAATTGGACTAAAATGGGTTTTTAGGAACAAACTAGATGAATATGGTACTATTGTAAGGAACAAAGCCAGACTAGTTGTAAAAGGTTATAACCAACAAGAAGGCATAGATTTTGAAGAAACTTTTGCACCTGTAGCAAGGTTAGAAACTATTCGAATTCTAGTTGCCTTTYCATCTTTTATGGGTATTAAATTATATCAAATGGATGTTATGCGTTCTTTTCTAAATGGTTATCTATAGGAGGAAGTTTATGTTGAGCAACCTCCTGGTTTTGAAAATGAACAATTTCCAAATCATGTTTTCAAGCTTGACAAAGCTCTCTATGGGCTTAAGAAAGCACCAACATGGCTGGTGATGATMAGGTGGACGCCCCAAGACACTCCATCTTGGACCGGTGGGCTTCAGCAGCCGAGGAGGATTCTCCGCCGCTTGAACCCAGCTGATGTGAGTTCCACTGTCTTTTACTTGTATCCTTTTATTGATTGCTTTGTGATTTTAYCCACATTTTGCTYTAGGTGGAGTGGCGCCCATGGAGGCAAGTGGGGAATGAGAGACCGAGGAGGCTCACTACAGCAGCTGAGCTCGCCAAGAGGCGATGTCTTTTCTGGGGACCTCAAGGGTCTGTCTAGTACCTTCACTACGATAAAAATGACATAAGAGACCGGTTGAAAACCCCCAAAGAGACCTCCAAACAACCGGTTTATACCTGGGAGGTCTCTTAGGGTAAGAGACCAGGRTATTTTTGCGGTCTCTTATAKTGAGYAAAGAGACCGGTGCTTAGAAAAARCGGTCTCTTTGGTTATATAAATAAGAGACSGAATCTGACTAACTAACCGGTCTCTTATATAGTTAATTATGATTATTTTATTACATCAAAGAGATCGGATTTGATGCACAACCGGTGTCTTTGATCATTTTATTAATTAAAAAAAAGTACAGCAGGTGGGAGGTCCCACCTACTGTATTTCACAGAGGATAATAAATACAAAGTAATAATCTACAATTCTCCTCACATTTCTAACAAAGCAATAAATACGAAGTATATAGTTACATAATACATACATATTACATAAAATTGTTAGAAATACATAGAAAAAATATTATAACATCTCCTCTGAGCTGCGCCACCACCGACTGCCCACCGCGCCGCCAACGACTGCCCCTCGCCATGACCTACACCGCCTCTCAAGCACACAAATGAAAAAAAACAGAATGAGAACACAAAAACAAGTCTAAAACATAAAAATAAAACTCAAATTATCGAACTCAAATTATTTTATTTTTTTTTCAAAAGGAAGATGAATTTCATTAAATACCAGATTATCCACATCCACCTTCAAAGAAATATGCATATCTCTTCAAAACACAAAAAATCCATAAAAACAATCGAAAAAATGAAATAAAAATCCATAAAGACAATAGTAAAGACCAAACACAGAAAGAAAAACCTAAAATCAAACCTCAAAAATCGAAAAAGCCCAGTTCTAAACACTCAAAATCGATTATCCAGATCTAAACACTCAAAACCAAAAATCAAACCAAAAAAATCAATTGAAAATCAAACAAAACTAGCAAAAAAAATCATCGCAAAACCCCCAAATATCAATTGATTGCAACCATAAATTTCATAAAATACAAACTCAAGAATTTTGATTTTTATATGAAATTTCGAAAATATAAAATTTTTTAAAAAGAAACATAGTAATTGAAATCCAAAAATTGAAAAAAAGACAGAAGCAAAAAACAAAATCGAAAATAAACAGCAGCAAAAAAACGAAATCAAAAATAACAAAAGCAAAAAATCAAGTTGAAATACCCTAAACAAAATCGAAAAACACTAAAAACAAAATGAAAACAAAAACCCAAAAAAAATGAAAACGAAGAAACAATACTCTTTTTGAACCAAAAAAAGAAGAACACAATACAAATCGAAAAAAATGAATAAACTTGAATCAAAATTTTAATAAACGAAAACCAAAAACTGAAAAATCTAGATCTACAAATAGAAAATCGAAAAAAACGCAAAATCAGAAAAAAAAAATCAAACTGAAAGAGAAGAGATGAGATGAGCGGCGACGGTTGCGTCCAAGACCAGCGGCGGATCTTCGAGTTGATTCACGGATTTTTGGAGTTTTGTTACTGAATTTCTAGTTTGAGTTTTGTTATGCTCGAATTTTGGAAGATAAAGCAAAGAGAAAGAGATCACACATTTTAAGATGAAGAATAGAAGAGAAGGTTTTGGAATTTTTGGGAAAGATTTTCATTGAGGGTTTGAAGAAGAGAGAGAAAAATTTAGAAGTGTGAGGAAAGGTATGAATATAATCATATAGGGGATATAATAAGGCTGGTATTACAGTATGCTTATTTCATAGAGAACCTAGAACTCGGTGGGCCTAGCTGTACAAATGTTTATTTATTTATTTTTACGTGAATTCAAGGGGTATAATGTGGGCCTGAGCTGTCCTTAAGAATCGGGGGTAAAGTCGGTTTCTTAAGCCACCATAAGAGACGGTTTTAAAAAATAACCGGTTTCTTACGTTAAGAGACGGTCAAAACACTCCACCGGTCTCATTAATATGGTGACTTATCCAATTTTTGTAGTAGTGCTTTGGGGTGTGTAGTGAAGCAGCATAGCCTTTTGCACCTACAGTGCCTTAGGATCCTCTAGTCACTATGATGGATGAGACAGATGTTGGTCACCACGCTGTTCAACGACTTGAGTCATGGTGAGACGGTGGAGTACCACCTCCTGCTTGGTGAAGGGTCAGGACTCTCTATGTGTGCTTCATTGAGGAGCGACTAGCCCTGAGTCGAGCTAGTGTCGAGTTATGAGTCTTGCTTTTCCACACTATTCTTTGCATTTGCTTTCTGTTAGTTTGCACTAACTTTGACTTGCTTATGCAGCCTGATTATGACCTCGGTGAGATCCCTTTTGCTGACTTGAGGATCCGTACTAACGTAGAAGGTTCATTGGCCTTGCCCTTCGGCGCTAGGCGTGCTCAGAACTCGATGCCCTTGGAGTTGCACAGGTAGGAACACTTCGATTTTGCTTTTCATGCCAATACTTACTCATGTGTTGACTTGCCTATTTTGTGAAATAGATGCCTGGGCAGGCATTATGAGGCTACTAGGGATAATAGATGCTTAAACATGCTTATTTTCAGCTGAGAGACTCATGTAAGTACACACAATTCGTGATTTCATGATTTGTAGGGTCAAGAACCGTTTTTGATTTGAAAATCTTGTGCAGGTTCGTCAGGGCGACGATGAGGATGTTGATGACGACGGCGACATACAGATGAGACCGGTCCCTACGAGGTGGAGCTTCGACTCCCGTTCTCGGCTCTGGACCCTCGTCTTAGTTTACCATACCGGGAACCTCTGTGTAGTTCCATTCCCTGATGAGTTGTCGGACGAGTCTGCTTGCAGGTGCTAGGGTCACTCGGTTTTTCGACGTGTCGCGAGCAGTAGATGTACCTATCACCTGCAGGGAAAGGGGTGTCCCTAGCTATGCATTTGTTTTATTTTGGATTTTTTGAGGATAAAATACTACGTTTGGAAATTTTTTGAAATAAAATACTAGTTTTCATATTTATTTTACTTAAATATAGGTTTGAAATTTCTTTTGTTAATCGGTACCTAGTGCTCTATTTCCGTCCAAAATTAACGCCGTTCGTGTGAAATGACCGTTTTACCCCCTCATTTTTCTTTTTCTTTTTTTCCTTTTCTTTTTTTAATACTCCTCATCTTCACACTATCTACCCTCACTCATCACTCATCTCATCTTCATCGCTCACCTTTCACTCCCACCACCAGCGCTTGCAGCCAGCCACCACCACCACCACCACCTCTACTACGAATTATGATGGTTGATTAGAAAGATTAGAGTCATGAGTCACTTTTGCCACTATTTTCTTTGTTTAGAAAGATTCCTCCTAATTTGTTTTCATTAGTAAATAAATTGTCCCTTGCAAATTAAGGTAATGTGGTATAAAATGACGGTTTAATGGTTGCAGATTWATGTAGCAAGCAAATTGGCAATTCAAGGAGGGAGTATCAATTATCTCAACCAACTTCTTAACAGCAATTTCAATTACTTTGCTGTCTTTTTCACAGATTAGCAATAGCATATAGCAATTATGTCAAAAGTAGCTTCTTAATCACTAAAGCAGAGTATTAGAGCATATAATTACCAAAGAACTGAGTCTTTCAACCTTGTGTTGCGACTTGCGAGTTCAAACCCCTCAAAAGGAATTTTCATACTTCACCTCCCTTACTCGTCACCATCTCTTCCCTCTTCCCTGCGGTTCTGCTCCCTCCCTATRGCGGTGTTGCTTACACCTCCACCCCCCCGGTCGTTGCCCTCTCTTTCTCCTCTTCTCTCACTTCCACCACCACCAATTGATTTCTGGTTCGTGCGATATGGGTGATAAAATAAGATCAAAAGAAAGGAAATCTCACAAAGGAAACAACACCATTCAAACCACCACCATTCCCACAATACCGCCGCAACTACCACCCTCATCACTGCCGCTGACACAAGCCCACCACCTACCAATGTCACCACCACAAGTGGGTCAAATCTTCTTCATTAAGTCTTGGAATTTATTGTTATTAGCAGAGGAGTGTTGAAACAAGAGGATGAAATTGAAGATAGGAGGAAATTGAAGAGAGATAAGGCTGAAATGGAGAATTAAAGAGAAGAAAGAGGAAATAGGTAGGAATGCGTGAAAGAAGAGGTAAAAAGAAAGAAAAAAGATCTGCCAAAAGAAAAGATAGAAAAAAGAAAGCATAAAAGGAAGGTGGGCCCCACCACATAACAACTCCGTCAAAAATAAGCCCAGAAAACACACCTAGGTATCGATTCACAAAAGAAAATTCGAAACTAGGTATTTAAGTAAAATAAATCTGAAACTACGTATTTATTTTCAAAATTTTCCCAAACTTAGGTATTTATCCCCAAAAAATCCTTTATTTTAGGACATAGCTTGGACCTGCTTAGACTTATTTGTTGACTTTTGCTTGACACGACTTGACTCGACTCGATTCTAGCTTAGACTCGAGTGCTCGTGTTAATATGACTAYACTCGTGTATGACTCTTGACATAGCTCTTTTTTGTAATGTCGAGCTTTGATTACAATTTGCAAAACCCAATTTGCTAACTATATGCAATGCATGTAATTACTTTTAAGACGACGTCGATCGTCTCGTGGTGTTACGTATGTTGCGTTGCGTTGTTGAGGGGAATGTCAGATCGTTCTCTKATGAAAATGCAGGGTAGGATCTACATTGAATCAAGAACTATGTGCCATCATGCATGGGAGCAGCTAAAAGGAGAAAAATCGGCCAAAACCTAACTCAAACTGGGCGTAATAGCGCCCAGGCAGAATTGAGTTGTTTTTGCTCGATTTTTGGCAAGTTTGTTCAGCCTTATTGCTTAAAAATAGGGGTTTATGCACGCCCTAATTCATTCATTACAGCCTCTTTAGTGCTTAAAAACCTCTCTTACATTGCTTTGAACTTCTTTTAATTCATTACATCAAAAAATTTGCAACAAAACAAATGGAGAGAGACTTTGCTAATGCTTTGAATGATGTGCTTCAAAACTTGGATTCTCGTGAAAGGGAGGACCTTGCAAGGCTAAATTGTGATGTTCTCTTGACTTTAAGGTATGTAAATCTCGATACCAACCTTCTTTATGCTGCTATAAGCCTATGGGACCCATTGACGCATTGTTTTCGTCTTCGGGATAAGGAAATTGTTCCTTTGCCTGAGGAACTTGGTGCTATTGTTGACTGGCCTGTTGTAAGTCTTCTTTGTTTCCCTAATACTTTTAATCGCTCTGTWGACGAATATGAGCGATACTTGAGATTTATTCCAACTATTTCACGACGCATAGTGCATGCTCGGGAAATTGACTTGTWTGCACTAGTTGACTATATTGCTAGTGATGCTTCTTGCCGTAGAGTTTATCATAGACGTGAAATTATGATTTGCTTGTTTGCARGTTTCTTATTTGTTCATGGCAAGCCGAATGTCGGTCARGCTAGCCGTACTCCTATGCCATTGTGCACGGGGGAGTTATTCATGATGCTCGACCACTTAAAGAAGGATGGGCATGCGCCCTTATTTGGATGCCCTGTTCTGTTGCAGGTACAATATTTTTTATCTGAATATTTGCAAAATAGTGGATTTATACAAATATCATTGCTTGCTTATTAATGTGATGACTAAATATTGCAGATACTGCTATTTCATGACAGATTTGGCTGATGGAGCGTTTGAGCCTAGTTGAGGCGCCCTAGAATCGTGTCAAATATTCTGCTAAGGGATTCTTTTCCCGTAAGAGGGTCCATGTCAACAAATCTCAGCA
>SNQN01001435.1:37215-73952 GCA_008642245.1 Bassia scoparia
CGGCGGTGCTTGTTGCTGTAAGGTAGAGCCGTAATGGATGCCCAGGGCGAGAAGGAGCTAACACAGGAGGATTGGTGAGGTATTCTTTGATCATGTCGAAAGCTTGTTGGCAACTGTCATCCCTTTTCTTGGGTGCACCTTTCTTCTGTTTTTTGAAGATGGGTTCTCAGACCATCGTGAGCTTGGATATAAACCTGCTAATGTACTAGAGTCGACCCAAGAACCCTCGGATCTCCTTTTCWTTTTGCGGGGGCGTGAGTGACATGATTACATTGATCTTTGGTGGATCAATCTCGATGCCTCGAGAGATGATGATAAAACCTAAGAGCTTGCCTGAAATGACCCCGAATGCGCATTTTTGTGGATTAAGACTCATGTTGAACTGTCGAAGTCTCTAGAAAAACTTCCTTGGTGCAAGGGTATGTCCTTCGCGGTCCTTTGACTTGACGATCATATCGTCAACATAGACCTTTACTTCTTTGTGTATCATGTCATGAAGTAGAGCAGTGGCAGCTCGTTGGTATGTGGCACCTGCATTTTTGAGACCAAAAGGCATCATAGTGTAGCAATATAGCCCCCATGGAGTGGTGAAGGTTGTCTTTTGCATGTCTTCTTCGGCCATTTTGACTTGATTATACCATATATACCCATCCATGAATGAGAGCAAGGCATGATCTGATGTGTTGTCCATGAGAARGTGTGTGCGGATATCTGATTTTTGATCTGTTTAATCTTAACATCGGGGCGCTTGCCACCTACTAGGATCGTTTGACCGTACCCCATAATGAGTGGACACGTGGCCAACAAATTTTACATGGCACATCAATTTAATTTATAATTTAAAATATCATATATTTTGTACTTTTTAATAAAGTAAAAAATATACTATTATGTGATTCTTTGCCTCAAAAAATATTAATTCCTTATTTTTTATTGCAACAAATAAATTTTTTATCTCTTAACAAAATTATCTATTGTTATATTATTATTATTATTAGTTCAAAAGTATGACGATTCAATATAAACTTCTTCCTACATTAGTTAAAAAAAAGTAAAAAATTCTAAGGTCATATTCAATTCTTGTCAATTTAAAGTTGTTGAATTAAACTTTTTTTTTATTGAGTTGAACTTATTTTTCCCATATTAAACTGAATTTATTTTTATTGAACCAAACTTGTTTTTGCTAAAACGTTGATAAATTTTAAATTTATAACAATCGGGATCCAATTAAAACCAAAATAAATGGGTACATTTTACATTTTAAGGGGTACATGCAAGCAGTAAAAGTGTAAGCGAGACTTTCATCTACTGTTGATGAACAGTACACGCGTACCCCTTTAAACCTTCAATGTACCCCAGATTGAATTACAAGTATATATATAGATTAAATCCTGACTGTCCATCTCTAAATCCTACGCTCAAGATTAAAAAAAAATTAGTTATATATATATATATATATATATATATATATATGGGAAAAATTAATACTTGAGAAAATACATATATTACGTACGATCACACACATACACACACATATATTTGTATTATGTAATCCAAGGAGAGTAATGGTACGGTGTCCCTCTTATACATAGACTTATTTATTACCCTTGAGTATTCATGAAGTTGCCAATTTACATTTCCCTCAATAAATTTCCTTTCTAATTAAAGTTCACATATTATGAAAATATCAAAAATTGCATAAATAACTAAATCATGTTATATTTGCACACACAAATTATATGCATCATCATATAAATAAAAATTACAAACTCGGGTAGTTGATATATTTTAAATTATTACAAACCCGAAGGTTTATTATAGAGTTTCAAACTCAAATTAGAATAAAAAGTTTCGTTCAATAGTAGATAAAGAATCCTAACTAATTACGAGTAGAAATGATCGATACAATGAGAATGTGTCCAATAAATATTAGTTCTAATTAGTAATTGTTTGTTTCAATCACGTACCTACACAGTCTTCGTGATAATTGGTTTAATTCAGTTTAATAGTAGTAATTTAGTTTGGCAAATTCATGTGAAAGAAAGAATGAAAGAAAAGCATTACTCGTGAATTAATTAGTTCGCATAWATAAAAATAATCAAAACAAGTTGGAAAGAACATATCGTTATTTTATTCCAATTTCAGGTTCGTTTATTTCAAGTTATTTGATTGAACTTATTGAGAGCTATACTTAATTGTGAGAGTGTTCATAASTAGGGTGTGTTTAATTTAAATGAACATATTTCTCAATCTACGTACTGTTTATTTTAAGAATAATCTGGTCATACTAGCAATCRTAAAATGGAAAAAATTGATGAAAATTGAAGAATAAAATCAAATTTAAAAAGGATGAAAATTAACTATTATATATTACAATATTATTATTAGCAATTATAAATACTAAGAGATGAGATAAGAACACAAAAACTTAGAGAATCAAAACTCAATCACCATGAATCACTATTATATTAGTTTTCGATGCACGCTATGCATGCGGTAACTTTATTAGTGTGACAATTTAACATACTAAAGGAGTTTTACTATCGAAAGAAAATGTAATACTCTAATGTACGGAGTATATATAGTAATACATTGTTAACTTTTTTTTTTACTTATACCTAGTGAAAATTGTTTAATGGTTATATGATGTTAGATATGCATAAATTTGACTTCTAATTTAGTTATTTACTAATTGAGAGCGAACCATAACCTACAATTGACCTGAAATAAAGTGACCCAAACTATTTCTAACCTGAAAAATAGTAACCTGAACTGAACTAAGACTGAACCAAAATTAACCTAAACAGAAGTTGACCTGTAACCAACCGCTAATACWATGAATAAACCTAAACTGAACCGAATTGTTATCAACCCATTACATAGCTGAAACTTAATTGAATCGAACTGTTATCAACCCGTTACATGATTGAATCTAAACTAAAATCAGCCCAAACTATTTGAAACTAGTATTTAATTTTGTAATCACTTGCAATTTTAATTTGTCTATTTGACCACAATTCATACGTAATTCAAWAAACTAGAAAGGCTTAACATAAAGACATGAACCGATCAAGAATATAATTAGTTAAAAATTGAAATCATTCAAAAAATGATTAACACAAGAAAACACGACAATACAATCAAGTCTGAAAATAATGCGATTACAAACTGTTTGTTGGTTTTAACCCAAGGGTAAAGATGAAAATAGAAAGAGTTGCGAGAATTATGTTACGAAGGGAGTACATTTTACAAGGAATTTTTGACATTTTTTTTCAATAATTTTTCAACTTGTGGATTAATATTTATGAATTTCTTAAGCAAAACACGAAATCGAGCGAAACAGAATGTTCCCAAAACTTCCGCAACCATCCTCAGCCGTGGCTTGCTTCCTAAGGATGTCCACATTCATCCTCTAGCTTTCCATGCACGACTTGGCCAATTTCAAATGCAAAATCTATTTTTTTTTCCGAAATTGCAACATAGCAAATAAGACAAGTTGAATCAGAAAAYGGGGGYAAACAAAAGTTGGGCAAAATTTCGCCCACTTGGGCGTAATATCGCCCAAAATTTCACCCACTTGGGCATAATATCGCCCAAAATTTCCTCCCTTTTTTGGTACGTGCCTATAAATAAACATGCCTTGGCCCTCARTTCACAACTTTGGACGATTTGCATTTCAGTTGTTTCTCTCTCTAAAAGTCCAAACCCTCTCTTGCCCTCTCTCTCTTTCTATGAAAACTCTCTCACGCTTGCTCATTCTCTTTATGTTTCGGGCTAGTCCACGACTCTTGGTTGTGCTTTTCTTCTTTTGAATCAACCAACCATCTCATGAGTCATCAATGACCAATGAGTTGTTCTCACGTCAAGGTGGATAGATCCTTGCCTCCTGTATTGCAGTAACCTTGGTAGCCATTTACCTGTCAAACTCCTTAAAATTTTTCTGACCAAAATCTTCATAGTCAAGCTTTTACCAAGAGATTTCAGTTCATTAATAATAGACATAAAACGAGTAAACATATCCCTTATATTTTCATCTCGTTTCATGTCAAAAGCTTCATATTTCGACATAAGCCATATCCACTTTAGATCTCCTGACTTCGCTAGTTCCCTCGTAGGCTAACTCTAGGTTTACTCATATTACCTTAGCAATAGAGCATGCTAAGATAGCTTACCTCATTATCTGCAATGCCTTGTTGAATAAGAACATGGCCTTGGCATTCTTCTCGAGAGTCTTTAGATCTGTTGATGTGTATTCACTCTCTTCTTTTTTGTACCGTCTGAATTTGCTGCAACCTTCTTTGGACCAATTCTGATTATCAATCCAGCACTTATAGTCAGCGCCAACGATAAAGTTTTTCATGCAAATCTTCCACATGGATAATTGGTTTTCGTTGAACTTGGGCAATCACTACTAAAAAAGCAGGCATATAAGGCGGAAATTTCAGGGACAGAAATATATTCGTTCCTAATTTAGAGACGGAAAAATTATATTCCGTCCCTAAAATAATTTAACGAAGAATTACAAAATTTCGTCCCTAAATTAGCGACGGAAATATGTTCCGTCCCTAAATTAGGGACGGTTTTATAAATTCCGTTGCTAGACTGTTTGAASAATTTATTAAAAAATAGTCAAAAAACTAATTTTATTTTAAGGACGGATTWTTAATATCCATCCCTAAATTTAGGGATGGATTTTTATTATCCGTCCCTAAATTTGGGACGGATGAATAATATCCGTCGCTAGTATTGTTAGAAGGGCCTAAGCTGTACGTAATAGTGATGCCACCAAACTCATTCACTTTCCCATTTATTCTCTCTCATCCACTTTCCCATTTATTCTTTTCTATATACTCCTCACATCTCTCTATTTCCTTATCAATCTCAAACCTCACGTACAACTTAAAAAAACCTTCAAAATTTTATGTTCTTTATCTCCTTATTCCACATTTTCTTTATATGATTTTTCAGATTTCAATTCCCAAATTCAAAGTTTTCATTCTCAATTTTTTAACTTTTCAGCTTTTATTTTTTTGACGATTTGTTCATATTTTTCGTCCTCAAAGTTTCTGGATCTGTTTTAATATATGTTCTTCAAGCATCAAATAGTGGTAGCATTGGAAATATCACAAAAGATTCGAAGTCAAGAAATCCCTACAGAGTATTTCATTTTAGTTAGTCGCTTTTTTATTTTTTTCGTTTTTTTAAGATCTGGGTATGTTGTTTTTTCATTCAAGATCTGTTTTGTTTCTATAGGTTTTTTTTAAGGTTTGAAGATCTGAAGATTTGGGTATGTTGTTGATGGTGCTGCGTTGAAGACTTGAAGTTGGGAATATTGGATTGGTTTTGGTTGGAAGTTTGCTTGTGATTATAGCTTATTATTGTTGTATATGACTTGTAGCTTTTTATTTCTTTTATGATTGTGTAGAATTGTTGTAATTTTGATTGTTGATTTATTTATGTGTTGTTGATTTCGACAACTTCTAATCTATTTTRTAGTGAATGGGTTGGTGTGAAGATKTGGGTATGTTCTAGTGAAATCAACGAGATTTCATTTTMTTATTTTTTTTATTTTTTTWAAAAAGAATCAGCGACGGAATTTCTGCATATTCGTCCCTATTATTTATTTATTTAAAATTTCTAATGTACAACCAGCGACAGATTTAGTTCATCCGTCCCTAATACTAGGGACGGAAATTTAAATCCGTCCCTAATATTAGCGACGGGAATTTGTATCCGTCACTAATATTAGRGACAAAAATTTAAATCCGTCTCTAATATTAGCGACAGAAATTTCAATCCATCCCTAAATTTTTTCTACAGTATTAGAAACGGATATTTAATCCGTCCCTAATTTTAATCAGCGACGACTGTTTTAGAAACTGCCAAAATCGTCCCTAAATCCGTCATAAAACACAATCAGCGATGTATTTAGTTGATTTAGGGACGGATTTAGTCCGTCGCTAAAGAAGCTTTTTTTGTAGTGAATCTCGATCCTCGATTTCCGTTTGTCATCTCTTGAGCACTCATCTTATCTTTCTTCTCTAGGTGTTACCCTTTCAAGAAGTTAGGCTCTGATACCAATTGAAAGTGCAAGTACAGTTATACTCAAGAGGGGGGGTGAATTGAGTATAAAATAAGTGTTGTAAATTTTTCTGTTAATTGAAACCAGTTGAAAACCAGTCCTTATGGAGCGGAATAATAATTGCGAGAAATAAATAACACAAAGATTTAACGAGGTTCGGCTTCTAATAAGTCTACGTCCTCCACTCACTCACTCTTTTATTAAACAACTCTGAATAAGAAAAGAATACACATGATCTAATTATACACCTATGCACAAAAGATCCTCCAACTTCCACCTATGGAAGTTCAACTCAATCACCAACTATGGTGATTCCAATGAACTTGATCCCTGATCAAATTCCCCATCAAACTGAACTCTCAATCTWCTCAAATGACAARTCTTTGTCTCTCAATTTACAAATTGTCTTAATGCTTAGAATTAGAGTAAATTAAACCTTAATTAGTGTAGTATTGGATTAWTGCTAGGTTGAATTTAAAGAGAGAACTTTTGCAGTATGATTTCACAAAAAAGTTCGTGCAAAAGTGTTAGGGTTTGTGTGTTTGTTCATTCTCTTAATTAAGCCTTCGGTACGTATATTGCATGGGATCATGAGGATATATTTTCCTTGGAAATAATATAATTATCTCACGGAAAATATATCCACTGATTTTATTTGCTAGAAAATAAAATCAGTATGAACTCATACACCATACATAAAAGAACTTGCTTGCACAACAAACCTATCATCCGTTTAATTTCAAAACCTTTTTTTGCGTGGAAATAAACTTTCCAAAAATATGAATGTTAAGAAGTAAATTTGAGAGGACTGGTCTGGAACTATTCCCAAAATGTTTCAGTCAACTTAGTTTACTTGAAGTTGTATATAATAAGTAACCAAAGTTACTTTTTATATTCAACTAGCTCATCTAACTTTAACCATTATAGTGCATTAGACAATCCAAATACAACTTACATTGCATCTAAGACCTAACACTATGTCTCTTGTAAACTTGATCTTCATGTAATCTTCAAGACTTGGCTTCATGAGTTTCGTCTTTACATTTATTGAACTTGTAACTTTGTACCTGCACATGTAAACAGAAACTTGCATACATATTTTAGTTCAATGTGGTTTGTCATCATTCAAAACTCAAGGTAGGAACTCAACAGAAGAGACATAAAAGAAGAGGAATTCTAAAGTTGTTGATTTTTGGACTAAAAGAATTACATGGTAGAGTCGATCAAACTTGGCTCGGCCCGCTAGCCCATCTCGGCCCGACCCGAAAAAGTGCGGGCTTTGGGCAACACATTTGGGCCCGAATTCGGGCCGGGCACYACCCGATTTTTTGTTCTTTTGGTTGGGCTTTTTGGGAATGAAAATTCATGCAATTTAGTTAATTTTTTGGGCGCAAATTATTAGGTACAATCCCCCTATCTAGCAAAATACAACCCCCTTCCCCCTAGCTTATGTGGCACATGATTTATTCCCCTCCCCTATTATCTCTCACGCATGATTTNGATATTTCGGCCAATCTGACCGTCAAATATCTGATTTACCAACCTCTGATAAGTAGCCCCGGCGTTTTTAAGGCCGAAGGGCATCACCTTATAGCAATAAACCCCTTGGTTTGTGATAAAMGCGGTGTGTGCCTGATCCTCCTCTACCATTAGGATCTGATGATACCCGGCATTAYCATCCATGAAACTAAAGAGGGCGTGCCCTGCAGTAGAATCAACAAGTTTATCAATCTTTGGGAGAGGATAGTCATCTTTCGGACAGGCTTTGTTGAGATCAGTGAAATCAATACACATTCGCCACGTACCGTTGGGTTTCTTGACCAAGACAACGTTGGCCAACCAATCGGTATAGTGGCATTCACYAATGAAGCCAGCTTCCATGAGCTTCTTGACTTCAGCTGCTGCTGRTAAGCATCTTTCTTGCCCTTGATGACGTAATTTTTGCTTCACGGGTTTATAGCCATCTTTGATACTAAGTTTGTGTTGCATTACCTCAGGAGATATTCCTGGCATTTCATTCACCGTGAAGGCGAAAACATCTCGGTATTCSTTGAGAATATGGACTATTTCTTCCTTCAATTCTTTCTCCAAATTAGCCCCTACTCTGACAGTGTGAGAAGGATCAACGTCAATCGCCACTTCCTCATGGGAGTCCAGGGGTTTTGGACGCCCATACCTCTTTGGATTATCAGCCAAGTATACATCCATTGGCGCTGTTACATCTGGCTCCGACTCCTTCCTCTTTTTGCCGCCAAATGGGCTTTCCTCGYTTGTCGCCCCTCYAAGACTGTTAACATAGCATTCTCTGGCTGATCTCTGATCGCCATACAATTTTCCAACCTTTCCATTGTCTGTCTCAAATTGCAACAAGAGTTGATAAGTCGAAATCGCCGCCTTGACTTGATTTAGCAATGGCCGCCCAATGATGATGTTATATGGCAAAGGCAAATCTACAACAATAAACTTGACCATCAAACTTTTGCCATGACCTTTCTCGCCTAACCGAACTGGTAGGCGGATCGTGCCCCTTGGAAAGACACTCTGACCGCCAAATCCCACTAGGGGTMGTGCCAAGGGCTCCAGCTTCTCATTCCCACATCGAAGTTGCTTCAAACATTCATATGTAATAATATCAGATGAACTGCCAGAATCAACCAACACCCGTCGTACTTTGGCGTTAGCCACTTTAATTTCCACCACCAATGGATCATCATGTGGTAGATTTAACGGATTAGAGGATTTATTATCAAAAACCATGGTAGGACATGGTGGAGGGGCGCTCCTAGCTACATCCAACACTTGATGCTTCAGTTCATATAAATGTTGCTTTCTTCCCCTATTGCTTGGACCGCCTGAGGCCAAACCTCCGCTGATCACGCCTACCATAACATCAGTATCATTGCTTCCAGCTGGCCGCTGCTTCTTGTTATTATCTTTATTAAGATACTTTGTTAATTTTCCTTCNAAGCCCATTCTAATATTTCGGGTGTTTGGCAACAATTTTGAGCAAGGATTCAAGCCCGGTCGGCCCGACCCGATTATAAGACTTAAAATTTTATGTCAAATCCAGCCCGATCCATGATCACCTCTTTTAAATGGTGGTGAATTTAAAATATTTAGTATTCTATAAATGGTGGTGAATTTAAAAAGACAAGCTCCAAAGGGTGATAATCAACTTTTTTSGYKCGTAAATTAAATTAAAGACAAAGTAGCAAAAAGTAGTTAGCTCTTTTATTTGAGTTAAAAAAAATTATACTAGTTAGCTGAAGTGCTCAACTCCAATAGTCCAATAAGTCCAATTAAGCATCGTGGCCATTAGAAGACCTATAAACTTCATGTGGGGCTTATGACCTTACGCAACTATACATCCAAAAGGAAAGTTAGGATGTGTGTGTAGCGTGCCCATACAAATTTACGCGGCCTTATTGTAAACTAAACTACATGACTTACGTGGTGCTACATTGTCCCATAACACGTATGCCACCTTTTCTCTATAAATTGACTGCATTTCATGAACGTAATTACTCAACTCATAATCTTACATTATTCCTCTGTTAAACTACATTACACAGGTACACTCTTGATTCTTGCACTAAACATACCATAGTTCCTTCCAATGGCAATGCAAATGCAGTCTCTCCTTGTGAATCCAGCGAGCGCCTACACTAAAGGCTCGAAATTGACCTGTACCACCCTTCCCATAGGGTTCAACCCTCYAATGAGTAAACATGTCAATATTGGCCGCAAATGTATGGCCATGGGAAGTCCCAATGGTGAACCCACACCCACCCCTAAGGTTCAAACAAAGGTATTACCATGTCTCAAATTTTATTTATTTCTAGTCTCCTTATTTTAATATACTCCGTATATATACACTATCTACTAGTACACATAATATGTGCCTTCTTACCAATTATTTCTACCACCAAAATTTAAAGATAGTTGTTATTTTGTTATGTTAAAATGGTATCCATATGACAATAGTTCGTTTCTAAATTATTACTCTTTAATTTATTCAAATATAAGTGAGATAGATTGTGCTATACATTAGAAGCTATTCATACTAATTTGAGGAGCTCTTTGTTATTATGCATCTATCTAAAACAGGTAAACACAAGCTTTAGAGACCTATTCGCCTTCAGCGGCCAAGCACCCGAACGGATCAACGGACGGTTGGCTATGCTCGGGTTCGTGTCTGCAATAGTTGTAGAGTTGTCTAAGGGCACAGATTTGTTTTCCCAAATATCGGAAGGTGGTGCAACATGGTTCCTAGGAACAAGCATTCTTCTGACAGCTGCCTCATTGGTGCCCATGATTAAGGGAGTGAGAACAGAAACGAAGACTGAGGGGTTGTTTAACTCCAATACTGAGCTCTGGAATGGTAGGCTTGCTATGTTGGGTCTTGTTGCCTTGGCTTTCACCGAATTTGTTACTGGCGGAGCTCTTGTTTAAGCAAGCCGAGTTTTAAAGCCTAATTGGATGGTGCGTATATGTACAATACCATTTCCGAGAACGAGTTCAAATTTCTACATAGCAAACGTTATGGCTGGGATGTTAACCATTTTATGACAAGTGATTAGTTCACACTCAAATATGTACGTAGATGGTACAAATAGTCGTATATGATGCTACAATTATTATAAGTTGTAAATGGTATGTGTTCCAGATATGGAAATCTTGAATCTAAAAAATAGGGAATCTAAATCTTTGTGTCTGAATCTTGAGTGCTYTCAGAAAATTCGTCGGAAGGTACGCCGGWGATCTGCGTCAGGTTCCCTAAGGAGAGAGAAAAAGCAGTCAGAGGGCCCAGGGGGTGTTCCCTGGGGACCACCTCCGATGCTTAAGTCAGCAAAGGGAGGAGAGAGAAAATATGAGAATCTGAGAACTTAGAGAGAGAAAGTACTTGTTTTATGTAAAATCTCAAAATGAATGAGTGTGTCCCCCTGTAATCTGATGATAAGTTCCTTATTTATAGACAACTAGTTTTTATGTGCACGCGATGCGTGCTTAGACATGTAAAACTTGTATTTCATTATAAATGATTATAATTGTATGTATCATATTACAATGTTTGTATAACCTAATAATTAGCAAACAGTAAATCAATTAGCTTAAATGTAGTTATTTTGTAAGTAAATAGATTGAAATTCAAATAATATTAGATATATGTTTCAATTCAATTTGGGATAATATTTATTTATTTAATCTTTCATTAATTAAGTCACAAAATTAATGCAATTTTCATTTTTCGTCTAAATAATAGCAAAGGGTAATTTAGGATATCAATCATATATTTTTTAAAAATCATTAAGGGTATAATGGATTTTAAGGGGGACACCATCTTCCTCCCCTTCCTTATATAATAGAGATAGGGGGGTAAGGTGGAAATTTCATCCTGACACAAAAATCTATGAAAAAGGCTTCCTAATGAATTCAGTTAGAAAGCTTCTTTAGGAGCTTGTATTTTGACTTGGTCAAACACGCTAGACAATGACATTCCGTAATAATGGTTAATGGGCCAGCCCAATACTAGTGGGCCACTGAACAATTAGCCCACGCTCGATTCTTAAGTAAAGCTTCTTGCAGCTTAAGTATCGGGGAATGTATCGTCTGATTTCAACATCTTTTAAATATTTTCCTGATCTGTCCGAAGTTATAATAATCAAAATCTTATTTAGGATTTTAGCCCTAACTTTAGATAGATTAGGTAAAAAACACATCGGGTTCATATTATATTGAACCCCTGTAAGTGCTTAAGTGCTGGGCGTTCAGAGCCAAGGCGATTAGGGACAATAATCTCGGATCACCCTTGCTGGGCGATCCGAGAGTGGTACATTAAAGCCTGGGGTTCACTCTCACACTACAGAAAATCGATTTCGGCTGACGAACGCACCGACCGATTTTTTTTGGGTCGACAATACGCGACTAATACCGACGTGTGCAGTCGGTAATAGTTTACCGCCGAACAGTTGGTCGGTAATACGGACTGAATTCTAGTTGGTCGGTTATGACGACAAACTGTTCGGTCGATAAATCCCAGAAAACACTCTAACAAAGTTGACAGAGGTTTTATCCGCCAATTTTGCCGACCTGAATATGGTCGGTAAACCGAACGCGAATATCTTTTCGGTACGGGATATGGTACCAGCGACCGATATTGTCGTAACTTAATATTTTTTTTTAAAAAAACCCGTGCCCAATTGAACTTATTACGAGTACCATCACTTTTGCAATTTTTTTCATTTCAAACTCACAATTACAACTCACAAAATTCCTCTCTCTCTCCTTCCTTCTCTCTGTCTCTTTCCTTCTCTCTCTCCTTCTCCGTCACGGTCCACGGGTGACCACCACCAGCGTGCGTGCTCTCTCTCTTTCTTCCTCTTTCTCTTCCCTCTCCTCTCTCTTTTTTCCTTCTCTCTTTCCCTCTTCGTGCTGTTGCATGCGGCTGCCGGCTCGCGGTCTGCTGTTGTTGCTCCATCACCGTGCCACTGTTGCTGGTTGCTCCAACGGTTAGGGTTTGCTTTTTTTTTGAAAGAATAATTTATTTTTGGCTCACAATATTGTTTTATTGGTTTAGATCTAGAAAATTTCGTTATGATTTTGCGTTTTCTGTGTTTTGGGGGTTTAGATCAGAGAAATTTGTTTTGAAACTGATTTTTTCTCATTCGCTCAGATTTCTCTCAATTTTGGCTGATGTTAGGTTCTTATATCATCTTATTTAAGAGGCATTAGGTTCGGATTTTACTAAATTTGGGGTTATGTTATGGTTGAAAATTGTGTATTTGGGGCTATAAAGTTCAATTTTTAATTGAATTTTGGGTTTGTTAGGGTAATTCTCTGGCAAGTCATGTAATGGAAATGATGATTGTGTATGATTGTTGAATTATGGCTTATTTTTGTTGGGTAATTTTTGTCTGTTGATAATTTATTATGTTATAACTGGATTTTAAATTAATCTTTTGGTATTCCTTTAAAAAGCAATAATATTTTCTTGGCTCATTCATAATAACTATACTATTATCGAAAATTGTGTTCTGATGTACAATATTATTATTTTGGATGAGATTTTATTGCATATTACAATGTTGTAAGGGAAATTTCAGCGAGTTGTATTTGTGGAGGCTGAAGGACTATCAAGGTGGAATGGATGTTTGGCGCATTAAGCTGTCGCTTAAGAATGTTTGGTCTGATGAAACTTATTTGGGGTAGGCTTGAAGAAAGCAATGCAGATTGTTGTTTTATGCACCTTACGAAGCTGATGTTGTAGTGTAAGGATGGAGACCGTGTTTTTGTTGTAAATCTTGCAACTGAAAGGTGGAGTGCTGTGGTAAATGGTTACTCTAGCTATTTTCAATTCATATATCTTGCACCATATAAGCTTCCTAGTTGGCCACTATGTTTTCTCGAGCTTGAGCAAGAATGCTATGTCCCCTGTTCAATATGTCACAATATGTGTATATTTTGTATATATAATTGATTGATTTAATCGTTCGGTTTGATTGAAAGTTAGGATTATGGTAATCATAATTTTTATCATTGTTGCCAGTTGGATGATTTATTTGTTACTATGTATTACGATTAATCCTATACGGAGTACATTTATTGAGTGCATATTTAGCTATTGTTTGCAGGGGCTATAACTGGTTTCCAAGCACTTGAGTAATTGAAGCACTTTGTATGTAATCGTAATAGTTTAACCTGTCTTTGCATTTTTGTGGAAATAAGAAATTTCCATATGATCTTGTTACTGCAAAGATTATTCTGATTCGACATTGATGTGGTTTTTCAGAATCAGAATTGTGTCGTGGTCACCACTTTTCACCCACGAATTGTTATGTTCACCAAAGATAGGCTTACTAGGGCTTTTGATTCTATTTATTTTATTTGAAGTTAAAGTTAGGTGGCAATAGGAGTTGTAGATGCCCTTCCTTTTCGATCTCTCTTTACCTCATTGAAGATAGGCGTCATAAATATACTGATAAATGTTTATTGCTATGGTATCTGATGATTGATAAAATCTATAATCCTTTTTAATGTGACTAATGAGTTTTTAGTATAAATTTTCATTTCAATATATTAATAACTCTCTCACAATCTGTTTTGAAATACATGCTTGTTCTTTTTATGCTTGTCTTTATTCGCCTGTTTATAGATTTGTCTTTTATTCATGTTAATAAGAGAGGGGAAATAGCTCAAGTTTTAAGTTATATGAATGACGGATTGACAACTCCCTTGCCACTTGATAAATTTTCATCACTCAGTTCATGCTCAATATTATTATTATTAGTTATGATTATGAAGAACACATAAAAGAATTGCTTTTAGTGAATATTTTTAAATCTTATACTCCTTATGGTCTGTGTGGATGGACTTAATTGAGTTCACATCTCTCTTTCTTTTTAATTTTCAGGACCGATAATTTGGATGAGCTTGTATCTGCTGTCATGAAAGAATAGGACCTATTGACAGTGATATCCGTCAAAATTATTGGTGAGTCTGCATTAGATTGTGCGTTTTTAGCCTTTCTTTACTTCATGAATCGTATACATGATTCTAAGTATAACCTTCTTTTGAATATAGTACGAATGATTGAAGGTGATAAAATATTAAACTCATTTAAGGATTCATGCTTGAGAAATGGTATAAAGTGCAGAGCTCTTGGGAAACCATGAAATTTTTCAGGCAGTAGCGGGCATATTCCCTTTCTGTTTATTCTTTTACTAGCGGTGTATAGCATCTGAGATGATTTTCTTTTCATTATACAATGCTAGGTAGTTAGATAATGCACATATTATTTGAAATCAGAAATCTTCTATTGTACAGCTTAATATGTACATATTTGTTGATAAAAACTTAATGATAATACATATATGTTGATGGGGAAAAGGAACTAGCTTTGTAATATGTTGGTTTTTTTTCTTTTTTTTTTAATTTATTGATGGCAGACTTACCGCACGCCGAAGTCGGTCGGTAAACAGAATTTTTTAGCTACTGAACTTTACGACGACAATAGGTTCGGTATTACGACCAGATTTTATGTTCGGTGGTATACCGACCGAGCATCGGTCGGTAAAGCCCTCCATACTTCCAATTTTGGAGGGAAAAAGGAGTTACAGACCGACTCATTAAAATCGGTCGGGTAAAATGGTTTATTCCTCTTTTTTATGGATCATAAAGTGTCGTAATCGGTCGGTAGTGTTTCACCGAACCGAAAATCGGTCGGGTGAAACGTTTCACCGCGAAGGAAAATCCGACTCGTGACGACGTCGAGAAATCGGTCGTGTACAGGGTGTTACCTGACCGATTATTCGTATCGGTAGATGACGGTCGGGGATGGAGGCCGAGTAATCGATTTTCTTGTTGTGTCAGGCACGTTTAAAGTGAGTAACCGGGCTCCGCTTAAATTGGGCGTATCGAGAGTAGTATATAAGCCCCTGGCGTTTAAGCCAGGGCGTTTTGAAAGTGACTTACTTCGAGTCTATCGCATTAACTTGGGCGATCCGAGCAAGAGTATATATTACTGCCTCCTGAGTGTTTAAACGTCAAGGGCTTTGAAGGAACTTACTTGATCCGCTTAACTCGGCGTACCGAGAATCAATAAGATTAAAACTCCTGATTTCTCTAGTCAGGCATAATACGAGAAGGAGTGTGTATAAAAGTTGATTTGGTGAAGACCCTAGGCGTTCAACTCTTGAGGCGACAAAAAACTGTGAAGCCCAGATTGCATTTCCTGGCGTCCGAGAATTGATCTGCTGAAGGAAGACACTCGACTCTTCTAAGCTCTTTGCTCCAAATAACATGGGCGAACAACATCAATAGTGCGAATGAATCTAGGATCACAGGGATCCCAGTTTTCGTAATACCCAAGTCTCTCGGAAACCATTCTCACCTTAAAAAAAATATTACCAAAGTACAAATACCTTTGTTGTCAGAAAGTATACGAATTTATACGTAAATATCGATCCGTAATAAGCCTGTCAAAGAATATCTCCCTTAATGGGCCCTGAATACGGGAAGTAAAAGCACAGTTTGGGGATTATATATTTGGTGTTACTATGCCCTCATCTTCTCATCATTTTACTCATTCAACTGAATTTCTAGAGAGAGCAATCCTAATCTCAAAACTTCCAAAGTTTCGTACTTTGGCGAATGTAAGCATTCTCTCCATAGAGCCGAGCGAGCAAAGGGAAGGGAAAGACTTAACAGAGCAGATAGAAGCCCTCAAATATTCCCTAGAAACCGCCCTGAGGTTGGCAATACAGCTCAGTGCGGTGGAAGATAAGGAAGCTGCCGAGAGGGAGAAGAGGCTGAGGGAAAAAAGAATGATTTGACTTCGGTTAGCCTAGATTGGAAATTTGAAGAAAAAACCTCCTGCTGAGGCTTGATCTGACTCCCATATTCAGCAATGGCGTATACGACCTGCCGGGAAAAGTGGAGGGATGAGGCTGCCTTGACCTCTTCCAGGTTTGCTGACTTGAGGCAGACCAAAATGCTGGCTGCCGCTGAGAAAGTCATTGCCTGGGAAGAAGGAGGAGATTCTGAGCGGTTTCGAAGACTTGATACTTACTGATAAAGGGCAAGGCGAGGAAAACATGGCAGAGAGCAGGTCGAGCTGAGAAAGAAGACGGAGGCTTGCGCAGGCGAAAGCAGCAGAGGCACAAAAGCAAAGCTGGGCTAACTCGTAGGAAGTTGAGTGTTGGCTCAGAAGGCTGCTGAAGATTTAAGAAGTCTTTCCCGCGGTTAAAGGGCGTCTTTTCGCGGTTGGGAAAGTATTTTCTACCGCATCTGGTATGAAGATCAATTTAAAACGGTCTTCGACAGAATCAGTGCCGTCAGTCGGGGGCGATCCTGCCAAGAAGAAGCCAAAAACCGCCATCGTGCCTCCTGGCGCCAAGCTGCCCTCAGGAGTGAAGCCGAAGAAAGCAGTTAACCCGCCTCCAACGCCAAYWTGATCTCAGCTTCCCTTATCTTCAAAATTGTATTCATATTTATGTACTTGAATATTTTGGCCTTATCGCCATTTGATGTATTGACTTGGCAGTTCTGTTTCTGCGTTTTATATTATTGGTCATTTATTTGATTCAAAATCTTTATTTATTTACTTTGAATTTTCGTCATATGCATACATTGCTTAAAATGATAATCACAATGTTGACACTTCAACCAAGTGTAAACGTTCCTAGGCGATTAAGAACGAACAAAACTTAGTCAAACTTATGAATTTTAACCAAGTAATTACACCTACACATAGGCGATTTGAGATATCATATGAACAAGGTTCACCCTTGGCGTTTATTAGCAATCCTACGCGCACTTAAGCGGGCGATCCGTTTATTAGCAAAAAGAGCCAAAATTAGCTACCAAAGCTTACATTAGGCGTTTGTCAAAAATAGTTGTAAATGCCCTTAACTGGGTGATCCGAGAAATAGAGAAACTATTCCAAGAACACTTATTAAGTTAAGGGTGCCCTTAAATGGGCGATCCATAAAAAACTTAAAATGCACACAAAGCATTGAGACAGGATGCCCTTAAATGGGRGATCCGTGAAAAGCTTAACATGCCAAACATATTTTGAAATCTGCCAAGGGGAGGTAGTATCTRGTCATCAAGCCTATACCGAAAACACCCRTGTCAGCCTTTATTATTGTACTTTGATTACATCATTGTTATTCAATTACATAACCAATCACTTGTACATAACAGTACATAACAGTAGTATGCCCCTACAGTGATGTGATCAAATGTAAAAACACCGCAGATTATCTGCATTCCATGGGCGTGGTAAAGGATTTCCCTCATAATCCGTAAGCCTGAATGTGCCAGGGCGAATGACCTCAGTTATCTGATATGGTCCTTCCCAATTAGGGGTCAGCTTCCCCATCCGTAAATCCTTGCCAGTACTTTCAACCTTTCGCAACACCCAATCGCCTTGGCAAAACTGGCAGGGTCGCACACGATTGTTGAAGTACCTGGTAATCTTCTGTTTATAWCAAATGGATTGGAGAAGGGCGTTTCCACGCAATTCAGGCAACAAATCCAGATCCATCCTCTTGGATTCTTCATTAGCCCCATGATCATAGCAGGTAATTCTGGGTGATGAAGCGCCAACCTCCACAAGCAACACAGCTTCACTCCCATATACCAAGGAAAATGGCGTGTGGCCAGTGGAATCCTTCGTTGTTGTCCTGGCGGACCAGAGAACTCCAGGGAGCTCGTCCAGCCAAGACCCTTTAGCCCCTTCCAGCTTAGTCTTTAGTCCCCGCAAAATCACCTTATTTGCAGCTTCTGCTTGGCCATTGGTCTGTGGTCGGCACACGGTTGTAAATTTAGCCCGTATACCGAATTGRTCACAGTATCGCCGAGTGGACTCACTCTCGAATTMCCTTCCATTATCGGCAATTAACACCCTTGGTATCCCAAAACGGGTTATGATATTTCGCCAGATAAACTGTTGGATTTGTTTCTCAGAAATGGTAGCCAATGGTTCCGCCTCGATCCATTTGGTGAAATAGTCAACGGCGACTATAAGAAATTTTCTTTGTCCGGATGTTGGTGGGAATGGTCCCAACAAATCCATCCCCCATTGATCAAACGGTAGGGTAGGAAGAATTGTAGACAGGTTTGTGCAGGGAGCGAGGAATTTGCATTTGAGTATGACCATTTCTCCACATTCTTGACAAGCTCCTGGCTCATTCTTTAGCTGGCAGTAAAA
Organism: Bassia scoparia; assembly: GCA_008642245.1. Lineage (NCBI taxonomy): Eukaryota > Viridiplantae > Streptophyta > Magnoliopsida > Caryophyllales > Amaranthaceae > Bassia > Bassia scoparia. Next base: position 56,010 of record SNQN01001435.1, read on the forward strand.
CCGGACCCGTAAACCTTATCTGCAATGTACGAACAACACATAAATGCACCACAAGCCTTCTTTCTGTATGAAATTTGTCAAAACTTCCCTATAGTGAACAACTCAAAAGGTGAATGAATGATTCTCTTATAAATTTTCATCGGCTAAAGGAAACCACCTTGACGTGTTTAGCGAACCTCAGCCGTACTAGTTATCATCTTGCGTAAATTCGCTCGATTCTTCAATATTATTGATATCGATCCATCCAGTTAATTTAAGCACGGCCATACCGCGTGCTGTCATTTAACTTGGTCTTTACAGACCTCCTCAATATATGCGAGACATGGCGTTTCACTGCAAACTTTGCTAACCAGGTATATAACAGCATACTGCCTGGATCTCTCAAGATCTGGAATATGTTAAATTCAAATTCTTCAAATTTTTCATTTGAGAAAGTCATTTTCCAAAGTAACGTCATAGGTCATCCTTCGCCTCAAACTCCTTTGACTGGCTGACCACCAACTTAGAATTATTCACCAAAATCTTTAACCCCCTGCAGCTAAGACATTTGATCAGCCCCAATAAGGCACGCTCCATACTCTGACTCATGCTTTGAAGCGAGAAACCAAACGCACAGCATCTCCAAACCGTTCGCACAAGATCATTTTGATCACAAATTCCTGCCCCTCCCTCCTTGGTAAAAGACAGATCCGTCGGACAACACAATTCAAGTTATTAGCCACGCGGGAGCGAATTAGTGCACTCATAATGAAGTCCCAACGCTGAGCCTTGATCGCCTTCTGGGTCTTCACTCTACCCATAGTTGCCAATTCATCTAGCGCCATTCGTCATCCGATGGAATGATATTCGCCCCCCCACTAATAACCTTCCGTATGGTTATCCTTAAGGACTGTAATTGATGGCATGAAAATAAGTTTCAACTTCTCGCTTGCAATCACAGGGCGTTATACCACTTCTCATGTTGAGATATCTGATTAGCCCCGTCTGTACGCATGCATAGCTAGAATACTACGGTGTTGGCTTTATCTCATCTCGCGACTTAAAACAGCACTTGTACGCAAAATCGAAATACCAGGTAAAGTACAATGTTCTTTGGCATTGGGGAGACCAACTTTGGTATCTCCAAGAAGTATGCTTCTTTTGCTCCTGAAATGCCACTCTGTTGCTTATTACCACTAGACGTAGACCTTTTCAAGGTCTTAAAAACCGCCAAACTCTTATCCGCCGATTTAGAACAAAACGCCCTAGTCGCGCATGCAACCCGTCAAGTCGTCTTGTGAACTACCTTGACACTCCTTGGGGAATTGCATATCCAAGACATCTTGAATTTTATCTTTGTCTTGCTCTATATCCGTTCACTGTTGTATACACGCCTCCAGCAATAGAAATCCCAAGCACTGCCCGCATGATACGCAAAAACATCGTTTTTGGTTTATGGCGCAATGTTGAACATTTATCTATAAACGAATCAAACGTTTCCCTGAGAACTCAACAATATGTCAGATACAATACTTACTCTTAACAGATACATAATCATCAACGTAACTCTTGATATTTCGGCAATAGCTGACATCCTAAAATATTGATTTAACGCACTCTGATAAGTAGCTCCCGGCGTTATTATATGGCGCCTGAAGGGCATCACCGTTAATAACAATAAATATACGCCTTTGGTTTGTGATAGAATGCGGTTGTGCCTGATCCTCCTCTAACCATTATGGCTATTGCACGATTGATTACCGGATAGATGACATCGCAGAACTATGAAGACTGAGGGCGTCGCTCTGTAGTGAATCAATCAGGTTTATTCAATCCTTGGGGAGATAGCATGCTTTTTCCGGACAGGCTTGTGTTGAGATAGTGAATCAATACACATTCTGCCACTACAGTTGGTTTTCTTGCACCAAGACAACGTTGGCGCAACATCGTATAGTGTGGAATGCACAAATGAACCGCTTTCCATGATGTGCTTCTTCATCTTCAGCTGCTGACTGTTATAAGTCTTTTCTTGTCTTGATGGACCGTCATTTTTGCTTCTTGAGAGGGAGTATCTATAGTCTTTCTACCAAACAGATGCGATATGGTGGGAGGTTCGCGGAGGAGTCGGATTAGCGTTATTTTATAGGCGTGTGTTGATATTGAAAAGGCTGCAGCCGGGTTTATAGGCATACTTCAAGTGGAAAACCATAATATTCTAGCTCGATCATTGTATGGCCATCACTCGTAATTTAAACGAGGATGAGCGGTTGGCGAGGATAGAGATGTCTATCTATGGCGGTGAAGTGGTACTGCAAAACATTCTCGGTATTGGGCCCCTATAACAGTAGAGAGAGGTAAGATGGATATTCTTTACTCTGTCGAGCAATTTGCAATTAGCGCTACTGCCTGTCAAGGGATATTGGTAGAATGGTAACTTCGTTTTTGTAAGGCGCGCATCTAGCTTCTCATTGGAGTACCAGGGGGGTGGGGGACGCCCATGACTTGTCTTTGGATTATCGCAAGTTATACTCATGTCGGCCGTGGTTGACATAGTGTCTGTTAGGATCTTAGCTCGTTCGTGGGCCGCTGATCTCGAGGCTCAAATGGGCGCTGTCCTCTGGATTGTCGCGCCTCAAGACTGTAACATTAGTTTCTGCTATCTCCCCTGATCGCTCATAGATACCAATTTTTTCCAACCTTTCCATGTCTGTCTCAAATTGCAACAAGAGTTAGATAAGTCGAAATCGCCGGCTTGATTGATTTGCATGCCGCACCAATGATGATGTTATATGGTCAAGGCAAATCTACAACAATAAACTTGACAATCAACTTTTGCCATGACATTTCTTCGCCTAACGAACTGGTAGGCGGATCGGTGCCCTTGGAAAGAACTCTGACGCGCAAAATTCCCACTGGGTTGTGTGCAAGTGGCCTCCGCTTCGTCAATCCACATCGAAAGTTTGCTTTCAAAACCATTCAAAAACATTATTGTGTAGTGTAGTCCTCTTTGGTGTTTTAAGGAGGTCCAAGTACACTAGTCGGTAGTGATTGTGTATGGCCAGTTGCTAAAGGGTCAGCTTATGGCAACAATGCGTGTCCTATAATGAGCACCCAAGACGTGTTTAATATTATTCAGATGAACTGCCAGATATCAACCAACACCCGTCCGTACTTTGGCGTTAGCTCATTACTTTCCAACCACCAATTGGATCATGCATGTGGTAGATTTAAAGGATAAGGATTTTATCAAAACCATGGTAGGACATGGTGAGGCGGCATCTAGCTAAATCCAGCACTTGATGCTTCAGTTCAATATAAATGTTGACTTTCTCCCTATTGCGTGACCGCCGTAGGCAAACCTCGCTGATCAGCCATACACTAACAACAGTATCATTGCTTCCAGCTGCCGCTCTATCTGGTAGTCTACTTATTGGATTATTAGAAATTGGGATGTGTTAATTTCTTCGTCTGCGTTAGGCACCTAGCAAAGAGTCTCTCTTTAGCTACGTACGATATATCAGCGATATGCCCGCAATCTCATGGTATACTCCACACCAAAAAGTTCTTTTTTCTTTTATTCATCGGCTGCTGGACTGACGGGCTTAGGTAGATTACTCTCCTTAATGTCCAGGTAAATTCTCTCCTGTTGACGTTGTACCTCGGGTCAACGCATATCGTCGCTGCTTTCCTCTTCTTGTCGCCATCGGATCGGACTATCTTTGCGATCGCCGCCTCTCTGATCGCCCCTTGCTTCCGTTCTGTGTGTATCGGTCTTCTTCTTTGCTGGGGAGGATCACTATTATTTGCCTTGAGGCTTGATATAACGTTGTGCATCTCCATGGCAATGAATACTTGCGCACATCTTGGATCATCAAATCTTGCTTGAAACGCCCAGGTTGCAATCCGGTCAGCAGTGACGCGAATGCGACAGGTCTCCAAATTGGAAATCTTCAAACCCGTGTTAAAAACGCTTATATAATTCTTCAAATTTCGCCAGGCTCCTGTTTGCAGCTCATGAGAGCAACAGTGGTCACTTCATGCGTTTTCCTGCTATGAACTGCTAGCGAAACATGCTTCCAGAACAGTGAAATTGGTGATGGAACAGGAGGGAGTTCGCTAACCATGTGAGCGCCATTCCTTCTAAAGTAGTGGGAAAGAATTTACACCAAGAGGCCTCACACTCGTTTGAACGCCCATTTGGGCCTTATAGGCTCATATGATCGTCTGGATAGTAGTTCCGTCAAAAGGATCCATAGTTGGAATCTTGACCTTCCTCCTATCCACCGTATCAAGAATTTCCCTGCTAAGAGGGGTACGGGAAGTAAGAATTCCCCTTGGAACATTTCTGCACAGTTTCCGAGGTCACTTCCTGAGCTAGCTCTCTCTGGAACGTCGATGTCTCCTGGATCACCGTGCAGTAGTCCTGTGGTTGGTGACGAGTGTTGAACGTCGCTCGCGTTGCGCAACGCCGTGTTGGTGATCGCCGGTTGACGAACGCCAAACAGGTGAGCGAACCTCCTGGGCGAATGAACTTGACTAGTCTTCACGTCTGCGATTGTTTATGATCTCCCTGGATCACGATGACCTGCGTAGCGCCTGAGTCCTGGACGCCACAGTATGCTTGACTTTGCTCAGGCAAACTGGTCTGGGAACCGTGACTCGTGATGGTACGCGAGCTGGTCGCCCTGGGCTAGCAGGGGCGAATTGTGAGAGTGCGTGCGGATCCATGGGATGGCTGCAAGTTGTAAGGACCATGGCGGCTCCTCACAACTTGTCCCTCACGAACTGCCTACTCAGAACGCCCAGGCTGCGAGGCTCTGCACGGACTGGCTGCGAACTTCTGCATGGACAGGTGTGGTCTGGAACGGCCTCTGATCCTGCACGGGGTACTCCAAAATTGCGCGCTCCAAGTGAGCAAAATGTGCATCCAAACCTCTGTTAAAGCACTGAACTGATGGTCAAATTTTGCTGCAAGATCAGTCGGATCTCTTCTGGTAACTCCTTCTTGAACTAGTACAACTTCTTGAGGCTGAGATTGAACATTCCCATGATTTTGACATTCTCCGACGTTTCTGGAGATTCTTCACTGGCGTTCGGCGACTTTTGGTGATTCTTGCCATCTCTGATTCTTGATCTGTGATCCCCACAGACGGCGCCAATGTTCCAGATAGGAAATCTTGAATCTAAAAAATAGGAATCTAAATCTTGTGTCTGAATCTTGAGTGCTGCCAAAATCCGTCGGAAGGTACACCCGGTGATCTGCGTCAGGTTCCCTGAGGAGAGAGAAAGCAGTCAGAGGGCCCAGGGGGTGTTCCCTGGGGACCACCTCCGATGCTTAAGTCAGCAAAGGGAGGAGAGAGAAAATATGAGAATCTGAGAACTTAGAGAGAGAAAGTACTTGTTTTATGTAAAATCTCAAAATGAATGAGTGTGTCCCCCTGTAATCTGATGATAAGTTCCTTATTTATAGACAATAGGGGGGTAATGTGGTAATTTCATCCTGACCCAGAAAGATCTAGAAGGCTTCCTAACTGAATTCAGTTAGAAAGCTTCTTTAGGAAGCTTTGCCTGTTTGACTTGGTCAACCAAGCTAGCAATGGCATTCCCGTAATAATGGTTAATGGGCCAGGCTCAATACATAGTGGGCTGGAACAGTATGATTAGCAACTACAAATCATCGKTAATTGATTGCATGCTTTATATTCTCAAGGTTGAATGGTTGATCTCGATCTATTATATAAAGGAAGAGAGGGAGTGACAGTGTAATAAAAAACTGTTTAGAAAAGTTTATAACAATTATGAAACACAAACAGATCACAAGACTTAACGGAGACTGATCCTGTAAGTTAGGAATATATCTGGTAACACTCAGCAAATAGTCTCAGCCAGAAGCCACACAGAAAGAACCTCTTAAAAACTCAACTATAATGACAAAAAATCAAGGCACTATTGAGTAAAGCAAAAAAAAAATAAAATCAACACTCTAATTAAGTAAACTATACACTCAAATAAGTACTGTATTAACTATATTCACAAACACTTTCATCCTACAGAATGCCGCCTTCGCCTTTGGAAGAAGAACCGAGATTCTGAATTCGCCTTTGATCCTAATGGCTTAACACTATTAAGCCGAAAAAGGGCATTAAGCTTGCTAAGTTTCTTGGTAAATGACTTGAACAACTTGTTAGCAGGATGAGTTCTCACCAAGTCCTGTTTCATTGAAACATGATCTTTTTCTAAGTCAGTTAGCCTCATTCTCATCCGCGCCACTTCTAACTTCAGCTCACGATTTTCTCTTCTTACCGAGGCATAGTTGTCCCTAGGAGAAATTGCCCCACTTCCTGCTCCACTGCTTGATCTTTGAGGGAAATGGTGTCCATTGACTGAGCCGAAAAAGAATTGGTTCTGACCTCCGTTCATTGCATTTCTAAGTCGTATTTGTTCAAAGTATAGTACTTGGACCGCCATTTGTACTGGGAGCCGTTCATTTTGAGCAGCATGACTGCATGCTTCTTGAGAGAGCTTTTGGCAATCTATGGTTTTGCATAACCGGTATCTTTCTGAGTCCTTGATATTTGGATGAACCTAAAAAAATCAGATGATTGTAAATTCCACAATTGTTCATTATGCACTATGCTAGCATGTTTCTGACGTCAAGCATTTTGAATATTAGGAGGAATTCTGGTGAAGCATGTTTTACAACGATTCCCTTCCGTTTGATGAATCAATTCTTCTAATGTGATAGGAAAAAATATAAATTACTTGCTTCTCTAAGTAGCATTGATTGAATACTGWGTACCTGTGTTCATACATGCTTTTGCTACTCTTCTTTCTCATGCGGGGGCAAATGAAAATTTACGTGGTGAAAAGAGAAAGATTATGTTACCTTGAGGAAAATATCCGCTGCTCTATACAGTCCATCAGTCACCACCCGAGCATGATCTGGCAGGAGCTCTGCAAGAGCTATGAACTTGGAAGGTGTCAAGTTTGAATCCAAGGCTACTTCTGCAAGATAATTGTCTAACAACTTTGATACCTTAATAATCGAACTTTGTTTAGGAGATCCAGGGCTATCAAAATTATACATCATGTCACCCTCATCCCTCAAATGGTTATCATCCTCTTCATCATCCTCGTCTAAGTTCAAAAATATCGAGAATATCCTCAAAACTGAATCAATATCATACATAGGACTATGATTATTCCCATAAGAAGTAGCAGGAATAAGTATGTCTTCCAAGATTGCTTGGTCTAATTGCAACCCGATTCTTCTCTCTAAATCGGCTCTACAAGCTGTAGATGCCATTTGTGTTATTGCACTTTTCAATAAGCTCGAAAGAAATGCCATAGGAACCGAGCTTTTCCTTGACTGAGAGGGTAGCAAGCTCACCATTGCTTCAACTAGTACCCTTTGTTTCTTCTGTTGTTCCAAGTCCACGTAGTTACCCTTCACAAGATGAGGGTCTCTTACGACTACACCTTGTAGTGATGTCTGAGCATAGTTGATCAAAATCTTGCTGATCAAATCTTGTTTAAGACCCTTCAATTTCACTGCTGATAAAACCCTTTGAAAGAAGTCAAGACTCAAAACTGTTAGTGATTTACCCCACCAATCTGCTGGTGTTTCTGGCTCTAGATTTGGTAACCCTTTTGAAGGAAAATTATGTTCAAGTTTCAACAATCCAGAACAGAGCTGCTCCTTACAAGCATTATTCGCGATTGCAGTAACAAGCCTGTTAACCAGATTAATATCCTCTGCTGTAGGCAAWAGTGATTCACATTTGTGTAAAACTGATATGGAGTTTGATATACTTCCAAGTACGATTTCTTTAAGATATACATCGGTTTTGGTTTCCAGGCTTTTGTCTGCATACTCATCTGTCATTTCAAGATAATGTGCTGCACAGCGTAACATAGCTACATTTGAAAGAGTGATCTCGATATTGATCCCATAGCAGAACTTGGCTGCAAGCTCAAATGCTTCAGAACCACCTGGCATTGATAGGAGACTAATCTTCGACGTTTTTGAATCCTTTGCCTCTAATAAGTGTTTTCGGACTCTTCCACTGCGAGAAACCAGAGGAAACTGCAGCAAAAAAAAAAAAAAAAAAAAAGGCACAAACTGTTATGGCCTTAATAAAAGTCTCTTTTATTTACAATTTTAGTGTGTTATCTTAAATTTTATTTCATTTATTAACCAATATAAGAGCCAAGAACAAGAGTGGAATATTTTCGATATGAAATCCTGTAACACTTTAATGTCTGTTTTCTAATAAGAGATTCCTTATACTCTCAGTTAGTACATCAAATTAAGCACTTTCACCTAAATAATAACACAAGCATTAATGTGAATGGTATTATGGTAAAAAGCTGTTCAGTTGCTGAAGTATGTATGAAAAAAGAATATTTTTCATCTACTTTCAGTAGTATTGCAAAGTCGATTGCTTACTTTGTGAAGTGCAAAGCTGGAAGCACCCACTTCAATGGTAAGATCACTAGAGACATCAGATATCGGCCTGAYAATATAAAAAGAACAAAGGAGAGTTAATTTCAGACTGGCCGAAGCAAGAAAATAGTATGATTAAATCAAAAACACAGATTATACACCCCTTGAATTGCATACATGTTTTCCCTGCTCTATATGACCAACTCCTATGCTTCAGTAAACATCAAATAATGTAAGGATTACTGAACTACTCGGCGCTGATTTCCTTAAGAAATCTAGCACCTGATAGAAGTGAAAGTTCTTCCATTCATTGATTGTCGAATGATTTTGACAGAGGCGGTCCACATAGTCCAGAAGAATATAGCTTTTTTTGGTTWGAGAATTTTTTAGTAGGGTCATTGAAACGCAAGAYCCGTAAACATGAGGCTGAAGTTGGATTTTAATATGTAGCTGTATTTGGTTAGTATTCAATGTGAAGGTACATGAAAACAAATTTCTCAATCAAATTGCTTACTATTTATCCGTACTCAGTTGGGTTGCTTTTCAATAAGGTGGTTAAATAACTAATGTGGACAATCGGACAGATTAATTATTGATCAATCATCTGCTGTAAGATAGTTCATGCAGGTTGGTGAATAGACAGATTAGGCCCAGTCTCGCGATACAATTAATCTCGACTAAATCTAATGTTAAGGTTTTGTATTCGTTGCACAGGTTTCCAATACAAGGAATATGCACGATCATTAACAAACTATACCTTTCCCGACTAAATTAACTGACATTCATTCGTAAAAAATTACAACTGAAGTTATGTGGAGGACATCAATCACTTCATGTTTAGCTCTTAGCTGTCTTTTGGTGTGGAATAGTGTTGAATCTCCTGTTGAAGGGATGCAACATTTAAGGTCAGGATTGGAGAACCCAACAATTAGTTTATCTTCAAACTTAGCTTGAATTAGCTTGATCAAACAGTGAAATACATACTTGAATTATGGATTTTTCAGTCATCATTTTGTCGAGGGAAGTAGCCAATTAGTTTTATATTGTGGTCTCAACTCTCAATTTCTATGAATGTAGGAGACTTACATGTGTTATTTGGTGGGATCTATTTCATAAAAACAATGCAACCCTATTTATATTATCCAKTGTAAGGCTGTAATGTTAAGGAACTGTGCTAGTTAAGTAACAAAACAAATTCGAAAAGTAAATCTTTAACAACTTATCAAATATTTCCTTCGTCTCAGTTTTTACTTCGTATATTAAATGTACATAATATAAAAGTAGTATATAGGGCATGTTTACATTAACTGAAATCAATTGAACTGAATTGAATGGAGCTGAGCTGAACTGAATTGAATATTTTATGAGAGAGAAATTGGGTTAAGAACTGAACTGAACTGAARTAAAAATAAGCTAATGTAAAAATTTAATGAAAACTAACTTGGTAATACTTCATTCAATTCGGCCAAGATTAGCCAAGTTAAATGGTTCACAAACAAGATAAGGATCATCATATATTCATACACACATTTTTATAATGAAAAGGTTACAACTTACATGTACTATTTATAAAAATAACTTCTATACAATAAAACACAAAGAGTGGACTTTTCTCCCTCAAATATTATTACAAAAGCTTTGAAGGACCAATATTGATGAGAATGATTTTTTTATTTTTTTTWAAAAAAAAAAAWAAAAATCGATACATTTTTATTTTATTTTTTTGAAGACAAAATGGTAAAGTTTTGAAAAATGTTGGGTATGAAAACATTTGTCAATTATCTTTATTTGACACAAATTCTGGACATTATTATCATTATTATTATTCTTGTGACAAGAAAGGTAACACCTTTTTGACCTTTTTCCCCATTATTTACCATGCGTTATAGTCCCCAGCTCTAAATTGGCTAGTGATGTTTCACACTCGATCTTACACTCATGCTCGTTATTAAACGATACTGGAAAATGACCTCTACTCATCACTTCATTTAAAACATCTATGATTTTATAAATATTTTCTCTGCTTTTCTATTTCAAAATATAAAAAAAATTCGTACTCAATTTCTGATTTTAGTTCTTTCATTATTCTACTAATACTAGTACATGTATTTAACTACTCGCTCCCTTAATTAGATTTATGGTATATGCCTACTGTTCCTATTATAGGTTGATAATCATATGTAGGCTGTAGGCACGACACTTTCATGATCAACGTATGGTAATAATCAATCACACAACATCATTCTTATATGTAATAATCTGGCAGAAACATTTTGGCAATATTAAGAAACAATTTTAAGAATGATAGCAACATAAGTTGATATTTAAATTTTTTTAATACACGCCAAAGGCCCAAAGCTAGGCTTGGATGCTACACGCCTACACCTATGTTGATCAAGTTGCCTTCAAATTTAATGATGACTAACCCGCCCAATAATCATCTTTAGTCTTAACTCGGCTGCCATTATTGTAACTAATTAGTTTCGAAATCAATSAAGTTAATAACAAACTTCCTGTAAATGATCACCTCAATAATAATAGTGCATGACATGACAGCATTTGGAAGAGAAACACACACACACATGATAAATTATTTACTGTAATGTATGCTATGATTACTATTAAGCAGTACGTTATTAAGTGAAAGAGTTTTTGTGAGAGAAGAATAATACCATTCAGTAGCATTCCTAGAGCTCGAAGTTGGACGAATTGCTCGCTTACCGGTGACATTAGTCTTCAGATCACCCACTGTCACCACTCCCATCTTACRCAGACCAGCAAACTACCCTGTAACAGCAGCCGTGTTTGCTCAATCAAGTTGTACGTACGATGTTTAATTTTCWGTGCACTTTTATCTTCCTTCTCAGCAATTCATCTTTGAATTAATTAAGCTTTCACTTTATTTTCTGTTGATCTTTCTGAGTTTGTTTAATTGGAAAGTTTGTGTGTGTGTGAGTGAGTGAGTGAGTGAGTGAGTGAGTGAGTGAGTGAGTGAGTGAGTGGAGTGAGGTTAAAGTAAGGTGTGTGAATGAGCTCATGTAGTAGGAGTACTAAAAAGAAACAAGCTAAGGTAATGAGTTATCAAAGACATATTTTAATGTGTGTGTTTCTAATTATTTGATTATGGTAAAGTCAAGGAAATTTAATTTAAATGAAGTTGTGTTGACACTTTTCGGTGATGAGAGGGGTAAGAAAGAGAGATTATGTTTTCTTTCGCCGCTAATTATTGCTTGGACAATAAAATGATGTTTCGAACGTGGTGCAATTCAATCACTTATGATCAAATTTCGTCTACATCAATTGACGTTTCTAAAAAACGGTACATGRGAATATTAAAAGTTATTTTTTTAAAAAAGAAAAAAGTAAATGCTTTTTTGTAAATATGATTAAAATTGGAGACACCAGGCGGATTAGTGATGAGGTCGAATGCTTTTAGGGGGTTGGTAATGATGGCTTAGTGAAAGGAACCTCTGAAAAGATTAGATTTAAAATAATGAAGAGATTATGTGGAAAGATACTAGCTTTAAGGTTCTTAAGCATGGCTTAATGGGGTATTTATGTTTAATCATCAACACCATGTATACTATGATTATTCTCAATCAATGCCCTATGTTGTTAGGTACACCCTTGTGCATGTTTATCTTTTTCCCTTAATCCAATTTGTACTATTTTTTATTTCATWTGTTTTTTTATAAAAAAACCCTAGTTAATTAATTAATATACTCCCTCCATTTTTAATTAGATGTTTCATATCATTTTGAAACGATTTTTAAGAGTTGATTATGTTGAATAAAATAGTTGAGTAAGTTGGGTAAAAAGTTGAATAAGTTAGGTAAAAGAGTAAAATAATGAAATTTTATGGAAATTATTAATTTTGGATGAATAGATTGGGTAAAATAATGAAAGTTGACTTTAGAAATGAGTAATTCATTAATGTTAGAGTAAATAAAGTAGGTAAATTAAAAGGTAAAAAAGTTATTTTTKGATTGGTTTGGAATATCTATTTGAAAACAGCCCAAAAATAAAACTGAAACATCTAATTAAAAACGGAGGGAGTACTAATTAAGATGACTATATGTTGTTAATCATGAAATTTCCGATTGTTTTTGTCATAGTATTTTCAAAATTGAATGATAACTCATCGGTTAGTTAAATAATCTTTCTTTTTAATTTTAAGAGATCTTAAATGTCCTTATTGACCCAATTAAAATTTTCAATTTTTTACTAGAATGACAACAAAATACATGCATTGGTTTTGGGGTGGACCAATCAAGAAAAAATAAAATTTACATTTTTCGAAATTTTCTACAAATTAACATTAATAATGTGTCAASAAATAGGGTTATCCACCAACATCGTGTTTGCATATGCATATCTTGCCCATTAATAATCTATTATCATGCATGCTAAAATAATGTGTCATATGTCAAGCTAGCTAGTTCTTGCTTCAATCAATGCACATATCAACTTTAGCTATTTGCTTGGCTACAACTTTGATCTAATTTTAGTTTATAACCAAGGCAATATTTTGCTACATGCATAATATCCTAGCTAAAGTTTGATAGTTTTGACCTTATTTGGCAAATAACTTAAACTAGAGGTAATTTTAAAAACGACCTTATCTATTTGTTTGGCCCATAACAATTTTAGCTAAGTTTTAGTTTTGATCAAGTGAATATTTTTCTAAATGTATAATACTTCGGTTACTTCCTAGCTAAAATTTAATAGTCTGATAGTTTTTGGCCAAAAACGTGAACCGGTAATTTTAAAGTGATTTTTTTTTACTTGTTTGGTTAAAGCTTTTACTCTGTATATGATAGCTTTTACTTGTTTGGCAAAAGACTTATAAGATAGACGACTTATGTAATATTAAAAGTGACCTATACTATTTAATTTGATATTTCATATACTACATTCGTTTTTTTTATATGTCTCACTTTGGTTTTTGTGGTTTTGAGGCAAAATTTTGATGTAAGTGATTAGGTGAGTAGATGGATAATTTAATAAAGTATGTGAGACCCATAGATGAGAGAGGTAAATAGAAGATGTTTTTTTTTTTTTTGTTGCAAAAGGAGAAGATGTGATGGACCCAGAAAAGTGAAAAGTGAATAGAGATTATACGATAATTTATTGTAATCCCATGTCTTGAAAGAAGAAAAAAAATGGGACAATTAATGTTAATTTTTCATATAAATTTAGAAACTTGAACATCTGAAAAAACGAAGGAAGTTGGTAAAAGTAAAAAATTGTAATTAATTCATAATACTTCCTGGATAACAAAATAAACACAACAAATATCTCTTTCACAACATATCTCTATTGGCTAATTAAAATCTTACAGGTTACAACAATCAATTACATTGAAAGGATTATCATTAAAGATGATATTGTTTTATTTATTTATTTATTTATTTATTTATTTTATCATTGTGCTTTTATAATTTCCATTTCAGGATACTAAATTATACTCCCTCCAATTCTTTTTACTTGCACCATTTTTTTTTTTGGGACTCAAAGTTAGTAAACTTTGACCAATTTTTTTGACAAATTTATAATGTATAATATAGTCAAGTGAGATCTTGTTTGATTCGTCTTAATGTATCTTTTATTAATATCAAATTTTTATAATTTTCTAAACAATACAATTTAAGTTATTAGTAATCAAAGTTGTGTCTTGAAAACTGTGCAGAATGAAATGGTGCAAGTAAAAAGAATCGGAAGGGAGTAAGTGCTTTTCATGATCAAAGACACAATATTTGGGTTCTTTCCAATTAAAAAAGGGAGTATAATTTGGATTCTTTCACGACCAACCATTGGAGTAGGTGAAAGAGAAAGAAAAAAAAAAGAAAAAAGAGTTAACAGCTACTATACTGCAATTAGCATATATCCCTTAATGCAGTGATGATTGTGATTGGATGACATATATAAATATTTGATAACAAGGTCTAATCACTGAATTTCATGATGTATTTTGTAACATGGAACATACATTAGTGCGTAAGCAACTGCATTCACTCGATCACTGGCCTAACACTACAACATTGTGTCACTCTGCATCATTGTTCACTAAATCCTGGGTTTAATTTCCCAAATGAATAATTATACTTGTATGATTTTCTTACGTTACGTAGTAGTAGTATGTATATATGCTGCATCATTATAATGTATTCATCACTACAATTACATCGCTACCTAATTAATTTGTTTCTATTATTAAAGCCGCTACAAAAATAATTAATTATTATATGGGAAAATGATTTCCGCACTRTTCTCTCTCACACACGCATAAATACATAATGAACCATAATCGTGGTCATTGTTTATGTGGGAGAGATAGGAGGGTGGAAATCATTTTGGAAGCATGAAAATCACAGCCCAAAATATATGAATTTACCAAAAAAAAATAAAAATAACAGGTAGACTATCCTAGATAAAATCGCAAACAATTAAGCAAACGAAGCTCTTTCAATATTAGACACGATGGATGATTAGAATTATAGAAACTTTTTTAAACAGAGACCATTATTGCTATGTTTCGCAGTAATCACGCATATCCGATTCAAACCTATTTAAATTTCTATTTTCATAATTCATTGAATTTATAACATAAGAAAGATGACACCGAAGAATTAGGAACCGCGGGAGTATTTGTCATTTGATAAAAATAATGGTTGGTGTACATTACGTGGGATCAATGTTATCAAAATCAAGATCGTAAGATCGTACGATCCTACGATCTTAAATTGGTCAAGCAACTTGGATAGTGGATAGGATCGTTGTATGTTGAAATCGACCATAAGATCGTTAGAATTGYTAGGATCACGATCCGACATCAATTCTAATGATCCTACTTGCAAAATGTTAGATTTTTATTTGAAAGTTTGTGTCCTAAAGAAAAGTCCATGATTATATTATAAGAATATGAAATAAGCATTCTTGAAGATGAACATAAAAAAAAAGGGTCATGAATCCCCCAACCCCCCAACAAAGGGGGGACCAAATCAATGCCCAATCACTGTAGCACTTGTTGGAAAGCAACCCTAGATCAAAAAAGCTCATTTTCAGGCTTCCTAATTAACATTAGATAAACTAGATTGACTCTACTAATCAATTATGCTTAGCCTTGGATCAACGTTCAACATATTCCACTTGTGTCATGCCTCACGTGGGTGCAGTGTCTTATGGCTCATTTTCATTTTTATCTTGATTTTCTCTTTTGCAACCAATCTACCATTACCATATTGTCATTTGTTATTGCTTCAAAAGACATTCCAATTCTAGGTAATTTGATCCTAACCTAATTCATTTGATTTGATATAAAATGATCGATTCTCCAAATAAGTAATTGAGTGTTTAAATGAATTAAATTGAGCACCTTTAGTAATTTCTTATCACACTGCTGAGGTACTTGATTAACTTCAAGTAAATCATACTTCTTAACAAACATCAAATTAAATTATTAAATTATTATTTCTTTACGAGATAGTTTAGTTGCCAAACTTCTTGCATGGATATAAGGATCCTACCACTAAACAACAAAATTGAAAAGTAAAAAATATCATGGTACACAATTATTATTATTATTTTCTTAAAAAATGTGGACAATTTAAATACGAAATAGTYTATTTCATTTGCACCAAAAAAAAGAAAGAAATARTATAGTTRATGCAATAATATAAGTGATTAACCAATCGCATGGATATAGTGCTAATACCATATAATGATTCCAAACGATACCAATGYACAACAATAAGATTTGAACTATTAAAGTACACGTGAAACATGATTCACATTTCTTTTCTTTTATTCCCTATATATATGTCCTAACATGAATGTAACAAATAAAAATATCATCCAAATTAAAATTTGATACTCCGTTGATTTTGCATTTGTCCTAGCTAATAAGTAAGAACCCCAACATTCATCCACCGTCCATCCTTTTTATGTTTCATGGGATCAATTCCCATTATTGCTGTTTGGGGACCAAATTAAAGGACCTTTGTATAGCAATTATATATACCGGGCCAACAGGGGTACTAAATTCCCTTTTGTTACTGCTGCATGTTGGGTGAAATCATGACCCAACAACTGTACAGATCATTGTGTAACTATGTAATCATACTTTCATCAATCATACACATTATATTACCACAGTATTTGGTATAGATAATTTTGATATAGCAACAAACTGGTTCAAATAATCGTTTTCATTATATATGTAGGAAATAAGGCTAGTAATACAAAGAARAAACTTATCTGAATTGTCGTGGCGTGATCGGAATCACTGTCCTAAAGTCGAATTTGCCCCGTACTCGTACACACGGCCTCACGGCAATCGACRTCCAAGATTACACGATTCTGACTTAATGGTGTACTGCAAAAAAACGGATTGAGAACTCGATCGAACAATGCCCAAGGAGAGAAACAGAGAGATGTGTTTGAGTTTTGTGTAACACGAATTTTTCTGTGTGTATAGTGAAGACCAAGAAAGCCAATATATAGTGGTTAGGGGAATTAAAAGGTCAAAGATTACGGATTGAATAGGTCAAAGATTACATAACTCTGACTTAATAGGGAAGATTTTGAGGCAAAAAATCAGGAAAGAATAATTCCGTAATCAATTTGTAACGGATAGAAATCAATTAAAGGTTACAAGTGKACAAAGGAAGTTTGACAAAAAAGTATAGATGGAGAGTAAAACGGACCACACCCACACCCACACCCGCGCACGTGTCACGAGCACGAGTACGAGCACGAGCTGGGCCGGACGGCGGCGACGGCGGCGTGGGGATGCCCAAGCCTAGCCCACACACTAGCTTCAAACACTTAGTAGCACACTTCCCTTTATTAATAACAAGAAATAGTCTCAAACTTCCCATGTGGGACAAACAAATTCTTTGAAGTAAATAAATGGAGTTCAACTCCAATATTCCCCCACATGATTCAAAGAATAGAGAAGAAACAAGTACAGTAAGAAATGGGCATTGGAGACATAAGTGTTTAAGATATCAATGTCTTTTGGACTTGAATTGACACCCAATGTTTACAAATGTGTTCTACATCCATCTTTAGGTGGATACTGTCTTGAACCTATCAATGGAGTTTGTATGAACACATCTGCACATTACACTTTTCTCAAAATCGAACAAGTTCTCGCACACATGTATATAAATTTGTCCCACGAATCCTTGTCTTTCATGAACACTCTAGAGACTCCAACCCTTAAGAGTCTCATAGGGGTTGGACAAATTTCCCACATTCATTTAGGTAAGTTCATCAAGTTCGTCTCATCACAAACCACCTCATAGGGCTATGAACTTATTAAGAGCTAAAGCTCATCCTTACATACAATTAATAAAGTACTACATCACTTTTATTAGGAATGGTTCGTAGTACAAACTCGAGTTACATCATGACTTCGTTTGACCCTTTTGAACTTGGATTTAACAATCCAAGTTGGGTATTCATCACAACTTACTCATGCATAGGCTTTAAACCCATCCCCTGTGCTGACTCCA
>SNQN01001435.1:73977-95497 GCA_008642245.1 Bassia scoparia
CCACCATTTTTCACAAAGGCATTTGGTGAAAGGATCAGCAATACTTTCAGATTTTACATACTCAAGTGATATCACATTATTCTGATCAGATTCTCACAATTTCATGCCTCAACCGAATGTGTCTCATTTTCCCATTGTAGGATCTATTATTTGCAACTCCAATTGCAGCTTGAGAATCACAATGCATGGAAATTGAAGGGGTAGGTTTCCCTCCAGTGGAATGTCACTAGCCGTCCTCTTAGCCATTCGGTTTCCGACTGCCAATTCTAAAGTAATAAATTCAGATTCCATTGTAGATTTACAATACAAGTTTGTTTTGATGATTTCCAAGTATAGCACCACCAGCAAGTGTAAACACAAAACCAATAGTAGATTGAATTTCATCATTGTCGGACACCCAATTGGCGTCACAATAGCCTCAGACCATAATACTCATTGATTCTAAACCGATCGACTGAATTAAACCTACAGCCCAAACCGATCGGTTTGAACTCAAGTCCCCAATTCAGTTCGTCTCGCAGTCGATCGTGTGGTTGAACCTACGACCTCAAACCGATCGGTTGACCCAACCGATCGGTTTGAGCTCTGCGGAGCTGCTATACACCTGCACACTTAGTCAAATTTCGATCAATTCCCTCATCCTCACTGTAGGACGTGGGCCGCCGCCCTCGCATATAGCGGGCGCGCGGCTTGGTACTACATCGAGGTGCTTTGCGGGGCTTGAGCCCGGAACCCGCACATGAGTGCGTTTGGGTAGTGTTGTCGAGTAAAGGGAGTCGCCACCGTGCCTATAAAGGTTATTCACGGACGCCCGATGTAGGGCTTCGCCCCGCCTTAGGGGCGTACCTCAGCTTCAGTGTCATGGAATTGAGCCATGGAATCCGCACGTGAATGCGTTGGGTGTGTTGTCGAATTGAGGGATCGCCACCTGCCTATATAGGTTATTCACGGACGCCCGAAACATTGGTGCCAAACTAGTGGCCCACAAGTAGGTCCAGTAACCAAAGTGTGGTTCGGGGACATGGTACGGATGAATCAGTAACCCAATCCGCCCGCATGTAGCGGCCTCTACTCGGTCTCATTGTAGTTCCATGAGTCATAACAATTGAATTCAAAGAGCCTATTGAATTGATCTTGAAAGCGCACTAATCTAAATTATTAGGTGAGTTGCATTATGTACAAACAATGACTTCTATAATGGACAAGGCGAACTTGATTGTTAGTCGATATTAATAAGGTGCCTATAAACCGGTCGGCCATGATTATCTGACTTTAATGTGATACGCAATTGAACTCCGGTCGTTTAAGCAGTATATACAAGTGTGATAGATATATATAAACAAGACATGAAAACAAAGTTAGTAAGCATGATAATATATATGTGTGTCCTTCTCACCTTGTAACTGCAAATACACAAATCGTTAAAGCAAAACTAAAAGAACGTCCTTTGATCGAATTGCTAATCAAGACAAAGAAACATGTTAGTAGTTGACAATAACGATATGCATAATAATGAATTGTGACAAGATAATGATAATAATAATAATAAGTGTTAATGAAAACGAATTTGAAAACATGAGTGACAATCCTACATATTACATGAATCAATTAAAAGGTGAGTTTCTACATTGTGTGATTAATTGAAACTCGCAATAAGAATTAGCAAATTAAAAGTGACAAAGGAATTAAGTAGAGTCAAAAAGATGTTTTAGGTGAGTAATCTCAGATTTATACCCTTATTTCGCTTGTTGAATCGAACAGAATACGATGCTTAGAACTCAAGAACGAATGTGTTTAGAGTGTTGAGAGAGTGAAGAGAGAATACGTAAGTTAGAGACAGAATAGAAGTGTCTTGAAAATCGTGTTGTGTTCGACTGAGCAAGGTAGGCATGTATTTATAGGCACGAGGAAAAAACGAGGGTCGTAAAACCCGCGTATATATGCAGGCGCAGAGGGGCTGCGTATATACGCAGGCCTCTGCGTATTACGCAGCCTATGCGTATATATTTTTTCCAAAACCTCGAGATATTTTGATTTCCTCCGATTTTATTCGTGATTTTCCCTTGATTCGACGCACCTAGACACCCTTGCTCTCCAAGCAAGGATTCTAGAGTGTTCTAGAAGGTTCCACGTATTTCCGGAGTATTTTTTGTGTATTTTGTATTTTTTGTATTTTCTGCGTATAAAAACTTAAAAAATCATAGAAAATGTAGAAAAATCAGAAAATAATTCTACAAATACTGGTGAGCTCAGAAAAACGTGAAGAGTGGATGAAAAACTGGAAATTATGGAGATTACCAATATAAAAAATCCTAAAAATAGAAAAGAAAACCTAAAAATAGAAAATAATTAAAAATAAATAAAAGAAAATGTTTTGCCCCTTTATTTGTCCTTTGCTCAATAGTTCCGAGTATGACCTCACGTATTTCCAACTTTTGTGAGTTCAAAGCATCTTTTCTGAGTCGAAAAATCGCGAGACGCGGTATGTTTCATCACGGATTACTCGTTTGGGGAGACACATTTAGGTGTCTACACCTGAACGTTGGTGCCAAATTAATGGCCCCACGTTCGATTCCAGTAACCAGTTTCGTTGGTTCGGGGACATGGTACGAGGATTCAGATCTGTAACCCAATCGCCCGCATGTTAGCGGCCTCTACTCGTCTCTGCATCCATTCATCACGGTTATTGAATGCACATAACTTACGTTTTTAGCACCTTAGAAGCGTACTAATCTAAAGATTACTACGAACGTGTGTTCTATTATGCACAAGAGACTACCAACCATAAAGAAATGTGACCACTTGCATAATCAAGTTAAAATGGTTGCCTAAAATCGGTCATGTCCATAGTTAATCTGGATTTTAAAGTGATTCACATAATTTCCCGTCTTTATTTAGCAAAATATATACAAATATATACAACCAAGACAATGCGAAGTATATCAATTCAAAACATATATACAAACCAATCTTACCCTGAATCTGCAAACAAAACAAATGTTAGTTCGTAATAAAGAAAAACAAGCGAAATGATCTCCGCTTTGAATCGCTATACCAAGGACAAACAAAACAAAGTTTAGTTCATAATAAAAAACGAGCGAAATGAACCTTCCGCCTTGAATCGCAATACAAGGATAGAAATCGTTAGTATTGACAAGTGGTAAAATAATGAAAATGAATAAAAAAAAGAACGAAAACAATGAAAAACGTTAACCACTCCTACATATTTACATGGAATAATTAAATAGTGAGTTTCTACATGTTGTTTAATTAGATCGAAACTCGTAATAGTTATTAATTAGATTGAGGAAATAAGAATGATTGTTTTAGTGCGAGTAATCAAGTAAAACGGTGCCTAAAAACCGGTTGTCCATAGTTAATCTGATTTTAAAAGTGATTCACATAATTTCCGTCTTGTTTAGCAAAATATATACAAATGATACAACAATGACATGCGAAGTATATGAACTCAAAACATATATACAAACCAATCTTACCCTAAATCTGCAAACAAAAAAAAGTTAGTCGTAATAAAAAACGAGCGAAACGAATCTTCCGCCTGAATCGCTATATAAAGACAAACAAAACAAATGTTAGTTATTTAATAGAAAACGAGCGAAATGAATCTTCCGCCTTGAATCGCTATACAAGGATAAGAAATCGTAGTATTGACAAGTGATAATAATAATGAAAATGAAATAAAAAAGAATGAAAACAAATGAAAAAAACGTAAAAACGTTAATGAGAATCCTACATATTTACATGAACAATTACATAGTGAGTTTCTACAGTTGTTAATTAGATCGAAACTCGTAATAGTATAATTAGATTGAAAAGGAGTATGTTTAATGCGAGTAATCTCAGAAATAAACTTGTTATTGGTTGTTGAATCGAATCAGAATCGATGCTTAACTCAAGAACGAATGTGTTTGTAGTGTTGAGAGAGTGAGAGAGTGATACGCAACGTTAAGACAGAAGAGAGAGGAATAGACGTGTGTATTGAAATCGTGTTCCTTTCGGAATGAGCAGGCAGGCACGTATTTATAGGCACGAGGGAAAAACGAGGGAAAAAACCCTGCATATAACGCAGGTGGCCTGCTATATAGCAGGGGGCTGCGTATATACGCAAGCCTCTGCGTATATATTTTTTCCAAACCGAAATTTGATTTCCTCCGATTTTTTCGTGATTTGCCTTGATTCGACGCACCTAGACCCCTGCTCTCCAAGCAAGATTTCTAGAGTGTTCTAGAAGGTTCACGTATTTCCGGAGTATTTTTTGTGTATTTTGTATTTTTTGTATTTTCTGCGTATAAAAACTATAAAAATCATAGAAAAATGTAGAGAAAATCAGAAAAAATAATCTAAAAATACTGGTGAGCTCAGAAAAACGTGAAGAGTGAGATCACCAATATAAATTATTTAAAAAATCCTAAAATAGAAAAGAAAACCTAAAAATAGAAAATAATTAAAATAAATAAAAGAAAATGTTTTTGCCCCTTTTATTTGTCCTTTGCTCAATAGTTCCGAGTATGACCCCACGTATTTCAACTTTTGTGAGTTCAAAGCATCTTTTCTGAGTCGAAACGATCGCGAGACGCGGTATGTTCATCACTGATTACTCGTTGGGGAGACACATTTAGGTGTCTACGCTCACTCACACAAAAGCTTCTATAACTACAACTACACTAGCTACATACTATTTCTACAAAGCATTAAACTACGGTTGCCTCTCGCAAAGCGCTGGTTTACGTCCCGAGCCTGACCATTACCTCGATTAGACTCACTAAATGAAGGTGGCTCTTGAAGATATAGAATCTCCATAAGGCCACTATATCATCTCTATTGGCACATGAATGTGGCTTGGGACCTTAAACCTTTCATGCTTTACATCGTTCCTCCGCATAACCAAGCTCAACAACAGCGACTTTAACCTCGTAGGAAAGAGTTAAAGCCGTGAATGTCAAGCATCTCCTTGTTTCCATACGAAAACTCACAAGAGTAGTTTCTTTCTAGTTTCACCTTCACCTGCAAAAGACTCAACACACACAATGCCCTCCAGAAGATCTTAGAAAGAGATCGAGGTCTTTATCCTGCACAACAACGTCACCAACACCAACACTACAACATGACACCTCTAGATTGGACCTCTAGTGCACATAGTTTGATTAAAAGTGACTTTGTCATCCCCAATATTAAAGATAATCTTCCCATTCCTCACTTTATGACAAGCCCCCGCCGTATGAAGGAAAGGTCGGCCCTAAGATGATAGGAAGTGGAACATCTTCTTCCATATAAGAACACAAAGTCGACAGGATATAAAATTGATCCACCGCACAAGAACATCCCTAAAATACCCAGGGTGCTTTAGAGAACTTCAGCGTTTGAAGGGTCATACTAGTGCACTTAAGATCTCCCATATTCAACTCTTTACACACCGACAAAGGCATAACACTAACACTTGCACCTAAATCACATAATGCTTTGTCGATTTGCACAGTTCCAATGTCACATGGAATACAAAAACTCCCAGGATCCTCAACTTTGTGGAGACTTATTTTGTAAAATAACACTACATGTTCAGAAAAACCAGAAGTCCCACGATTTCAACTCCCTCTTCTCAGTTAATATGTCTTTCGGAATTTTAGCATTTGAAGGAATTTGACTAATTAACTCAGTTGAAGGAATAGTACCTGAAGGTTCTTCTCCACATCTAGAAGACTATGAGCTGCTGATCTTGCTTCTTCTTTGCAACTCTAAAGGGAAAGGTAGCCGAATGGGGGCACCACAATTTGAGGGCTTTCCATACCTCCTCCTCCTTCTCAACTCCTCTTCGCATCCTCCTCATGCATTGGTGGCCCATGTACCTAGTGTCGTGTGAACGGTGATCGCTATAAACACTATCCTTCGGCTGCTGTGGTGCGAAGGAAGGCACCCTGCTGCCTTTGCGCATATAGAAGCAGCCAATTGCGCCACTTGAGTATACAGTTGCTTATTATGAGTGACTAAGACTTAAATATTTCTCTCTACATCTTGCAGCATCATATTGTTTCAACTTCGCCCATGCTGACGGGTCAACGACTGGGGCCGCTGCGGGCTGCTGCTGCTGATTGCTACTACGACTTCTGGATGGGGGCTGATATCGAGGCTATACCTGTTGTTGTTGTTCGGCTTGCGTTGTCTGCTGTGAAACTGTGGAGATTCAACAACATTGTTGCTCTGTGTAAAGATAGATATGGATGATTTCTCATCCTTCATGTATGTGTTGGAGTATGGATTGTTGGGAATGATTCTGAAAACGCCATACTTGATCCATAGGAATTTGACATCCACCAGTTAATTGCCCCATTCCACCACAATCATACAATACAATACATCTGGCCTGAGACAGCTGCAATGAAGCTGATCGGATTCAAGTGATTGCCATCCAACTTCTGATTTTGATGGCTATATGCTGAGTTGCTAATAAAGTGATCTGATCGACCCTCATGCTTGCCTATTTTCTTTGCCACCACCACGAGGATTGCCATATTGAGCCATTGTGATTGGCCATCTCCCAATCAATTCCATCCAAACATGACTGTCTGACTCTACTCCGCATCGCTTGCAAATCGAGAATTAATACGAGATCACTGTTCAAACCATTATAGAAAGTCTAAACCAAGAGCCATTTTTCTTAGACCAATGATGAGGACACAATTCGATGTAATT
The DNA here is from genome assembly GCA_008642245.1 of Bassia scoparia. Taxonomy (NCBI): domain Eukaryota; kingdom Viridiplantae; phylum Streptophyta; class Magnoliopsida; order Caryophyllales; family Amaranthaceae; genus Bassia; species Bassia scoparia. The sequence continues at coordinate 80,686 of SNQN01001435.1, forward strand.
CTTTTGTATCGCTCCCCATGCCTCATATAAGGTCTCGATCAACATCTTGCGTAAAGTAGTGATCTTTACTACGCATTTGAGCATCCTCTCGTGAGGATTTAATACTTCTTGTAGAAAAGCAAGAGAAAAGAGCATCCATGAATCAAAAGTTGGTTGCAATCCAAGAACTGTTCAGCCTATAATCGAGCTTCTGTCCCCAATGAGAAAGGAATAAACATACACGAAGCTGATCAGGCTCAACACCAGCATGCTGACAGTACCACAACTATGGAGGAAATTAAGAAGAATGCAGTGGGATTCCTCAGCGCTATTCCCTCCAAACTGTGCCGCATCGACATATTCAACAGCGCAGTCTTAAGCTCAAAGTTGGCTGCCCCTAGAGTATGGCATTGCCTAGAACCCGTCGAGGCATCTCGTTCCGACTAGGCTGAGAGTAATCCATAATAGAGCGTTCTGGTTGTGCCGCCATCTCTTCAGTTCGGGTTCAGGAATGGACTACTTTCGTTATGCACTGAATCGTGACTCCTCTCCCCAAATCGTTTCGTTAACAAGGGGTTCGATAAAACTGACAGAGATGGAAAGAATCAGAAACCATCGCCCTCCGTGAAATTCTTTCCCTATGGTAAGTTCGCTCACCTCGGATCGTATGAATCAAATCCCCAAGCGGGAAGACCTGCGACATTAAACTAAAGAAAACTACAAAGATCGTACGAGTACTGTCCCGAAAAACAAAGAATTGTTCCTTCAAGACAAAACAAAAAAAAATAGTTTTGAAACTCAAACATTTAATCAATAATTTAACCGTTCCCCGCAACAGGACCGCCAAAATTTGACAAGGTGTCGCACACCTATCAAAAATACCTATCCAAAAACTAACCTGCCAGCTAGTTGTAACAGGATCGTATCCACGAAGGAAACAACAACTATGATTAATAATATAAGCATCTAAACTAGCAAGAGAAACGTTGCATTTGATGATAAGACTACCTAAGCTTAATGACTACGATTAACAGAAGAGAATTAAACTATATGATAACAAGAATCTAAGCTATGTTCACTATTAGCACTAATTGACAACAAATTGGCATCAAAAAATCATAACATTGGCATAATCAAACAGGATTAAAGTTTCCTCGAATCAATTAAACCATAGAACACTCCTTAACCGTATCTCTACGACCTAGGAAAGTCTCGATCTACCTATTGATGTTATTTTTTCTTGTTCTAAGTCTCAATCGCTAGATATCTAGAGACTTGTGACTAATCAGGAATAAGCAATTAAGTCAGGCCCTACGAAATTGATTAACATGAATAACAATCTAATAGGAAATTTGAATTAAAAAGCCAAGCCATAATTGCATCAACCAATTATATAAAACCATTCATACTGCTATAGACTCCCCAATCGCTTTAAAATTAAGATTACTCGCTCATAGTTGAATAAGCATAGATGATGTGATGTGGAAAAAACTAATAAAGCAAAGGAACAATTCAAATAATATAAGAACCCTAAAAACACATTCTAGCAATAACAAAACCATAACAATTGAAAGCAATAAGAAAACGAAATTAAAGGAAAATTAATTACCAAAAGAAGCATTGCAATTGATGAAATTGAATGATTTAATTCTATTGAAAAGCAAAAAACTAGTTTCCAATGCAACTTAAATCACACTTATCCGACATACTTAAACTTGACTTATGACCAAAAGAAGTGAGCATATCCATAGCATTCCACTCCTAGCTGCCTTGCTACTCTCTCAAAGCTCCGTAGTGACTTCTAATCAGCCCAAATCGATCCAAAAGCAGTGAAAAGAACCTGAAACTATCAAAACCACTAAACGCACATATTAGTAGCAAACAAGCCTTTAGTGAGGCCAAAATCATCGTAAAATGTGACAAGAGAATGAGGAGGAAAACCATGCAAAAATCAATACATCAACAGGTTTAACTAGAAGAAGCAAGATCAGGTTGTGCGATGAAATTAGAGTAGAAGTATGAGTTTAAAGAAAATACATTCCTTTTTCATTGGGAGACATGCTCAAAAACTCAGTATCTCTGGATTCTTTGATCGCACCAAAGCCAGATTCGTCTTTGAGTATAAACCTGTAAGCGGCATGTTAGCAGCATAGCCAACAAAAAATTCCATTCAATAGTTTTTAGGTCAATCTTACTCTTTGGAGGATCGGGCAAAGACCGATTTTTGCAAGACACCCCCACACTTTGAGGTAACTCAAAGTTAGCTTGTAGCCTTTCCAAACGTCATATGGAGTCTTTTCTAGCTTCTTATGAGAACACGGTTAAGCACATAAACAATCGGGTTAGTAAACGCTCCCCCCACATTGAGGTCCAGGCATTCCTGAACTTAATGAGCATAGCATTCATCATTCTTTTAGGTCCTGTTCTTCCGTTCAGCTTATGTCATTTTGTTCAGGGTATAAGGGGCGTGTCTCGTGTATTTATCCCATTTTTGCTCATAATAGCCGCATTAAGAGGTGTCCCATCATATTCCGCACCACGGTTGATCTGACTCTCTTAATCTAAGGTCTAATTGGTTTTCAACTTCGGCCTTATAGGTTAGAACTTTCCTTCACTTCATCTTTTGAGGCTAAAAAACGTACACTTTAGTTAAAACGGAAAAGTCATCTACAAAAGTAACTGTCTATACCGTTTTCCACCTCTACTGTATGTTCTAAAGCACCTTAACAGTCACTATGAAACTAACTCAAGTTAAATGGTAACCTATTCACAATTTTGTTTAAACGCATTTTTAGGGTGTTCGCCTCAACACACACACCACCAACTATCAAAACTCCGCTGGAAACTTTGAAGTCAGGAATAAGCTATGTATTTGAGCCTATTTAACGTGAGGCTACATTGACATTGTCCCCAAATGAGATGCCATAATGAAACAGACTCAACACATATAAACAGCATCATAACATCAACATCAGAGACAAAAAGCCCCCCCCCCCCATACAGAAACCCTTTCCAACAAATTCACATTCTGGTGATACAAGCTTATCAGATCAAAAGTCCAGTTTAACCCTGCTTTGTTGAGCAAGCTCCAAAATAATTTGTCCTGCGAAATTTCCAGGCACATGTTAAAACATTATGTAAAGGCCCAACAGTTTTTCAAAAGTCAGTTTTCAGAGTTACTATTTCCGTTTTCCATGGACACTTCACTGACTTGAGTTGCCAATGAATACACCAATTTCCCTTCAAGTAAGAGTTCATAAAGAATCCAAACATTTCTTGTTAGAACCAATGTGCCTAGTGGCACCAGTATCAACCAATCCAACTCAATCACAATTGGTGACTAAGTTGACTTCCAGAAACAACAACAATTAATGATCTCATCTCCTTCAGCAAAGTTGGTGGCGTTTGAACGTCTCCCCTTTCGGTTTTCCTCCTGGTCCATGCCTTCCTTTGACCACTGCCCTTGCAGAAATGTCCGAACTCCACCACAAGTGAAGCCATTTGCCATTGAAACTGTCTCTTGGTGGGTGGTCCCTTTCTTTGTTGAACCTGTTGTTCTGGTGCCATGGAACGGTTCGACCCCTTTCCTTTGTAAACCCTTGAATTTACCTACAGATTTAGATTCAACAAGTGTAGCAGTAGAGAAGAAATGTTCACGAATTTTTTCTTTCAGCTGCAACCTGTTCGCTCCATCTTAATTGATATGCGACACAATTCTTGGAGAGTGAAATCCTTCTGTTGTGCTTCAAGGAATGGACATAACTCTCCCATGAAGGTGGTAACTTGTCAGAAGACAGTTATGCTTGAAAGTCTCACAAATCTTCATTACCCTCAGCATAATATCAGCACAATAAAGTCTCATACTCATGCACCTTGATCCAATATAGATTCGTCATCATCATTTTAAACGCTTAACACAACGACTACAAGCACATTTTGCTTAGCCCCATAGTCATCCAGTTCATATTTCAGTTTCCAAAGCATCCCAAATGTCCTAAGCACTCTTATACTTACTATAGATCAGATATAAAGCTCCAGTCATATAGTGCAAACAACATTCCCACGTACAAGTCTTATTATCCCTATCAAAGTCCCCTAATGGAATGCGTTGGAGCAACATCAATATAGAACATAATCAACGTTCCAATCTGACCTAAAAGAATTCATGCTTATCAGACCACATTCTTATAATTTTTCATCAAAACAGAATCCATCTTAGACATATCAGGAATGAAATAGATTGCTAAGGGGAACACCATATGAATACAGCCCAAATAACATAGTTAGAAAGTCGACTTAGATTGTAGGAAATAAGGCTCAGTAATACAAAGAACAAACTTCTCTGAATTGTCGTAGCTGATCGGAATCAACTGCCTAAAGTCGAATTTGCCCCGTTACTCGACACACGGCCCTCACGGCAATCGACCCCCAAGATTGACCATGACTCCGGCTTAATGTGTACGCAAAAAAGATCAGATGAAACTACGGCCGACGACTGCCCAAGGAGAGAAACAAGAGATGTGTTTGATTTGATGTAGCACGAATTTTTTCATGTGTGTTATAGTGAAAGACCCAAGAAGCCAATATATATGGTTAGGGAATTAAAGGTCAAAGATTACGGATTGAATAAAGGGAAGGATTTTTGAGGAAAAAAATTCAAGAAAGAATATAATTCCGTAATCAACTTTTAACGGATAGAAATCAATTAAACGTTTACAAGTGAACAAAGGAAGTTTTACCAAAAAATATAGAGGAGTGTAAAACGGGCCACCCCACACTCCCCACCCGGCACGTGTCACGAGCACGAGCTGGGCCGGACGACGGCGCCGGCGCGCACGCGGGGATGGCCCATCTTAGCCCAACACACTAGCGCTCAAACACTTAGTAGGCACACTTCCCTTTATAAATAACAAGAAATGGTCCTCAAACTTCCCATGTGGGACAAAACAAATTCTTGGAAGCAAGTAAATAGAGTTCAAACCTCCAACAATATATTGTTTTTTACGATGGTATCAAAATCCCTCATTTTACCCTTATAGAAATAGTGAAACCAAATTACAATTCATCACTAGGCTATTATTCAAACAAGCAAATCTCCAAATGTAACATTTTTTTATTATCCTTTCACTTCAATTCTTATTAACTATTTTTCTTTCGTTTCTTTTATGTTAATAATTTCTAAACGCTCTTGAGTGTTAATGATTTTTAATTTATTTAATTGGTGAGTATATTTTGGGATTAGAGTTTTTTTAATTCAATTGGCTTCTATGATTTTATTAATCTCTATTGATTAAGGAAAGCTAATGTTCCTGTTCAAGAACTTACAAAGAAGACAGTAGAAAAGTAGGTGAGTAAATAAGACTGGATGACAGCTGGCACGCACTTGCTCCGTCGTTGTCCTGAGAAAATGGAACACTTGTCTTCTTCCGGCTAACCTGCCAAAACAAGAAAAAGGTGACTAAACCCGGGGGATTTCCGGAAAGCCCCTGCCGATGCTAAGTCAGCAAAAGACCTAACTGCAAGGTCGAACAAGCTAGAAAGTAATGCTAGGACTATACTCGGTGGGGTTCAGAATTAGATACCTGGAGTGGACTCTCCAACCCCTTTTATAGGAGTGTGAGGATGTCAGTTGATTGTATGCCCAATGTGGGACAAATTGTCATTTTATTTTATCAATGTGCGGACAGCAATCTGACTTATGTCAGACTTTGCCTTGACCTCATTGTGTGTTCCTTTTATTCCGTGGGCCCACATGTTCCCCTTTCTGGACTATGATGGGGCCACCAGTAGCCACGTGGCGCTTGGCCATTAAGCAGGACAATTAGCCCACGCTTGATACTCTTATACGAGGACCGAGGAGTTAGGTGTCAAGCGAAATCATGCTCAACTCTCCCTGGTGCTGTTTGTGTGTCTCTCGAAGGGCCTTACAAGCTGGAGTACCCGGTCAGGGATGTTAGTAAGGCAGCCGGTCAGCGCTGCTTTCGAAAGGTTCCAGACCAACGACCGTCCGAGACGGTGTCTCCTAATCGGAGTAGTCACCTAGCCATTGTATATATGGGTTAAAGTGAGTTTTCCGTTAGAGGCCATAATCAAGTAAGCTTCCCGACCCCGAGGCTAATGAGCCTGGATTCTTTCTCTCGAGGGGCAAGAACCCCAAGATTGCCCGAGCCCCGAGGTGGGCTAATAAGCTCCAAGGTTCCTGAGCCCCGGGGGCGAATGAAGACTTGTAAAAGAAATTCTCGAAGGCTAATAGAGCCTGAACGCCCGAGCCGCCGCGAGCGGCTAATGAGGGCCTCGTCGGTTTAAATTCTCGGGGGCTAAAGCCCCAACAATTCCCGAGCCCCGAGGGCTAATGAGCCTTGAGACGACTGAAAACGTAACCTTTTGATCCGAGGCACCAACTCGGGGAAAGTGATTGAACCTTTGATTCCCGACCGTACCAGGCCTCGGGAAAAAGAGACTTAGACCCTTGAATTCCGAGGGCCACCAACCTCGGAAAAAGGAGATTTGGACCTTTGATTCTGAGTGTACCAAGCCTCGGGGAAGGAGATTTGAACCTTGGATTCCTGAGAGGTACCAGCCTCGGCGAAAAGGAGATTTAACCTTTGATTCCCGAGTACCAGGCCTCGGGGAAAAGGGAGACTAAGACCTTTGATTCCCGAGGGCACCAACTCGCGAAAAGGAGATTTGGACCTTTATTTCCCGAGTCGACCCAGCCTCGGGAAAGAGGAGATTTGAACCTTTGATTCCCGAGGGTACCAGCCTCGGAAAAGGAACTTAGACCCTTGATTCCGAGGGCACCTAACTCAGAAAAGGAAGATTTGACCTTTGATTCCCGAGCGGTACCAGCCTCGGAATAAAGGAGAATTGAACCCTTTGACTTCCCGAAGGGTACCAGCCTCGGAAAAGAGACTTAACCCTTGATTCCCGAGGCACCACCTCGGGAAAAGGAGATTGGACCTTTGATTCCAGGCACCCGCCTCGGGAAAAAGGAGTTTTAGTTGGTGGCCTGACACTCGATATTTTAAAGTAAAGGTGGTACTGGGTCGTCACGAGTAACTGTTCACCTTCTTCTTACTATGATTCATATAGTAAGATTGGTTAAATTTCGATTTTTACATTCACCACTTTCCATTTTTTCAACTTCTTCTCTCTAAAAGCTCTCCCTTCTTCTCTAGAATCCCTTAGGAAAATTCTCTCTTCTCTCTCTAAAGTTTGGTAAAAGGTTCCCTTCTCTCTCTAGAGCTTTCTCTTTGAGGATTTCGTTCCACCACTTGGATCGGGGCTTTCACCGAGGGATGTTGCAAGTCCTACTTTTAGGTTTTCTACTATTTAAGGTTACGTTGCCTCCGACCTCCTTGGTCTTAGGCTTTTATTTTGTGTGTATTGCATGATGTCCGAACTAGTAGTGACCTGTAATATTTCCCCGACCCAGGGGCTTGTATTTTCTGACTGAAAACTGTATATTAGGTAGCGCGGGGGATCCCCGACACCGACCCTAGAAAATCCGAGTGTAGAAAACCCAAGTGTAAGAAAACCCTCCTCTACAGGAAGTATAGTATGACTGTATAATGGCATCCCGTTCTTAGACGGGTGCTGATGCCCGAAGGGGCGACCTACCTAGTGTAGTGCACGGGAGGTATTTGGACGCACTACCATCAACTCTCCTCCGATGACCCTGAGCCCATGAGTGTGAGGAGTTGAACACTGAACTATTTCCCTGGCAAGTAGCATTTGTAGGACCAAGCGGAATTGTTGTGCGCAGTTTAACTGTCATTTTGTAGATAACACGGTCTGAACGTATGACTGTCAACAGAATGATCCGAGCCGAGCCGACAACTTTCTGGTCAGAACACCCCGATCCGGGTCCCCGGGTCCGGTCAGTTCTTTCTTAGAGAGGCATATTTTCAGCGAGGGAGTGCTCAAGTTCTGCATCACTGGGAGACGACGAAATTTTACCTGGAGTCCCCCTTCGGTACATAGCCCCAGACGGTGTTGACCAGTCGGTCTGACACCTCCCCCGGAGGACGTAGCCTGTAGTACAAAGGTCACTTAGGATGGGTCTCCGATTCCCCCCTTGATCCATTTCATTCCTTTTTCTTTTGTCACCTTTATAACTCCGCCCCTTCACACTATCTGATGCCTAATTCCATTAGCCAACTCATAGGCGTCTTGTCTAGTTTGTCGTTGAGGCCGACCGCCCACCACTTACTCTTTTCCGCAAACATTTTGTAAACTAACAGCGCTGCAGTGGGAGAACTACGGCCTGGCTGGTGGATCTTTCAGGCTCGAACCTTCATACAGATCCTGGGTCGATCCCGATCAGCTGGAAGGGCTTCGAAGGGAGTTTGTTTTTGTATATCGAAGCCCACATGCATGGGATTTTCCCGCAGTGACGGACCCTCAATCGTACGCGAACCTGGTACTGAATTAAAATTGTCCCCACGCCTCTGAGCAAGTCTAAGGTGGTTGCCTTTCTTCTTTCTGAGAAGAAGAAGTGGTAAAGTGGTGACAACTACGTGCTCCACGACCTGAATCAAGAGTTGGTTGCCTGATTGCCGACATATCCTTGAATGAGCACTACTTGGCCATTGTGTCATCTGAGCAAGAAGAGCACCTGGTAGGGGGCTCATTCATGTCTCTCCGAGTCTTATACTTGCATATTCTTTCTTTGATTAAGATTTCTGATGTATAACATTTACCTTTTGCAAGAGGCTGGTTAGATTTGGAAATTTGAAACATGGCGAGCATTATCTCTGCCGAGGATCTTTCCGTTGTCTGGCTCAATTGCCGACGATGATGGAGCAGGTGGAAACCTGAATGTTCCGCGATGTCTGGAGGTATGTGACCAGCTTTTATTCCCGATTGCCCCTTACTCTATTGTTTTCGTGCCTTATGAATTCGATTTTCATGCAGGAACCCGAAGCGTCGGTGACCAGGGGGACATGGAACCCGTGTCTGAGGTCCAACCTGAGTCTCGGGCCATCCAACTGAACCCTCCTGCTAACCCCCGCTGATCGAGAACCTGAGGGCCTTTGAGAATCGGTCGGAGAAGCTGGAGGCTCCTCTCAGACTAACCCCTTCCGCCGCAGTGAGGGCAAAGCTGTCGATGGAGACTCGGGACGAGGCTCCCGCTCAATAAACTGGTCTGAGGGGGAGAAGCAAGCACAGGGAGCCCAGGAGTTGCCTCTCGAAGAGGTCGTCCTCCAGGCGAGGGACGATCTCGGAGCTTGGAGAAGGAAGGAGCATCGGTGTCCGAGAGACGGGAAGGACCTGAGGCGACTTCACATGGAGCTCATGTATGCAAAAAATTGCACTTACTTTACCCCGTACAATAGTGTGGCAAGACTTCTCTTATTATATATAAACTAACTTGCTGTGTTCTCTGCGCTACGGTGCGTATGCAAAGCTTGGCGTTCCTCCACCATCCAGGCTACAAGGAAAGCCTTGGCGAGGAAGGCCACAAAGTGATTCCGGATAAGCGAGACTCTGAGTGAGACCTTCAGGAGGAGAAGGAGGTAGACTTCAGAAGATATAAGGAACGGACCGAGCACGCCAATCTTCAACCCAGACTTGCTGTGAAATACAGAAAGCCTGGCGTAGAGAAGGAGTAAAGACGATCGCCAAGGAGGGGACAAAAGGATCGCGTCCTCCGAGAAAGGAGCTCGAGAACTGAAGCAGCAGAGCGTAGAGTGATGTCTGGCTTGTGCTCGAGATGGTCGGTAAAGTGTCTTAGTCAACTACTGCCGAGCGGCGTAAGCTACCTTGATTCACTCGGATACAGTTTGAGGCAGACGTCTTCCAGACTTATGGCTCGTTATGCCTGTGAAGAAAATGGAGTGGCCAGCGTTACTTTTAGCAGAGAGCTCAGGTGAGTTTCCCGGTCGAGGGTGTCCACTTTGCGTCCGGGTCCAAGTACCGATGAAAATGTGGCCCGAAGAGGATGGCGGCTATCAGAGCCGTAAAGGGAGGTTCCCAAGATGGCTGGCTCGGCTCAGTCCCGAGATAGCATGCTGCTAGAAGCTCTAAGATGGTTGCCGTTCCTGAAGGGATCTCAAGGCCAATGCTTCCAACCGAAGTTCTTTCCTGTAAAACCTCAGGGTTAGGTGCAAGTCTCTATTGGGGGGGGCACACCCCCTAAGTCAGACTGAGCGCTGCTCCGGGGCCTCCACTCAGCATGCCGAGACGATATGCCAGCTCCCCCGAGGTGACCTACCCTTTGTCTGTGTCTTTTTTTCCACTCTTCTGGTCATGTTCAGCTGACCATAAATCTTTTGTAATAATTATGAATCTTGTTTCACAACCTTTTCTCGTGCGTGTAAGTTCTCCGACCTGTAATCAGATTATATTTGCCATGCTTGATCTGGTTTTGACTTGTAATACTTATTCTTGTGTTGCCAGCCGACGCTTGCTTATTTATGAAATATTAATTGTTCCATGGCATATGCCGTAGTGTCCTGTTACTTGTTTTTCAATTTAACTGATGAAGTAACTATTGTGTACCTGCTTGTGACTTGCATCTTTGACCCGGAGTGTTTGCAGTTCAACCTTTGTTCCCAATGGGGTGCCGCCCGAGGCTTGTTTGCCCCGAAGGTGAGCATGCTAATTCCGAGGATAAGGACTTAAGAAAAAATTGCGCCAAGAGGAAGACTTGTTAATTTATGCTTTTATTTAATTACAACGAGTCTAGTCATAGCAGACTGACTGAGCAGCTTCTCGATCAGGGTCCGGGTGAGGAGTCTGCCGACTGTGCTTTGTCTAGTTCGTTACAAAGCATTTAGTAAACAGTAAAATAATTTTAACACAGTGCTGATACCTTCTAAACAAATTATCGATTGCGACAAGTGGAATGTCAGCATTCCACGCCTAGGAGAGCTGTTTGCCGATCTACGCAAGGGTGTCTTATCGGAAGCCTATGGGATTAGCCCGGGTCTGACCATTTCTGTAACGTCGATAGGGACCTGCCCAGTTGGGTTGAGTTGCCAAGTGGTTTTTCGCCGAACCTGTTGGCTTCAGAAATCTCCTGGAGAACGCCAGATCAACCTCCCGTATCTCCCGAGTCTGACACTCTGATTAATAACGCTTGTGATTCTGCTGCTTTACCGAGGATTGGATATTCAAACAGCGTACCTCGGGTCCGCGGCAAGTAGGCGAGATCAATCTCTGTGGATTCCTCGTTCTGTCATGATCATAAAAGTACCCGAGGTGGGTATTCCCGACCTAGTCACTAGTAACTGCTTGCGCTGCCATACACGCAAGAGGAAAGCGTGTAGACCAGTGCTTCTTTGGTCGTGGTTACAGTAATATTGCCGACCATAGTGGACACGAGTTCATGATCAGTGCGACCCAAGTTCGCTTAGAGCCCTTCTAACTTAGTTTTAATTCCCTTGCGGAGAATGATCTTATGCCAGCCTCTATCTTCTACCCAGTTGGTACTGTGGAGTCCTGTCCACTGACGTTTGCTCGGATGTTGATGTCGAACGAGCACATATATTCCTTAAGTGCTTCACTGACGAATGTCTCACTATTGATCGGTGACAAAACCCGGACGGAAGTATCCCAAAACCGGGTGATGATGTTGCTCCATGATGGAAACTGCTGAACGGTTGTTCGGTGATGGAATGCTCAGAGGTTCAGCCTCATGCCACTTGTGTGAGATTGAATCACACTTTGCAACTATGAGGTATACTTCTCTGCGTGCCCGAGCCGGGGAAACGGGAATCACCAATAATTCCAATGCCCCACTTGTACGAATGGCTAAGGTGGGCAGATATTGGCCGAGAGCTGTGTTGCAGGCGAAGAGGAATTGAGGTCGTTCTTGCTGGCATTCTCGGCAGATTTTAATAATAAAGTCTGAGCCTCTTGCTGACGCGGTGGCCATATATCCTGCCGATAGAGACCTTCCTGCCCAGTGTCTCCCCTTGATACTGCCCGCAAGCCCCTCATGGAATTATCCCGAAGATGTAGTCCCTTCATCCTGGTGTCACGCCCCGAACAGGAGGATGTTGTAGAACTTCCTTGTAGAGCCTGCCTTCTACCACGTGCAAACCAGCGGGACTGATCCGGACCCTGTGCAGCTTGTCTCCGGGTCGTCAGAAATTGCTCATCCCGCAGAGTTATCGAACGTATCTGTCCATCCGAGGTTGCCCCCGATCAAGGGGCATGGTGACTGCTCGTTGATTGCTAGGGCTCCTTAAGTACCTCCCATGTGATTGTCCCGAGGCTCGAGAGATTCGCTGAGCTGGCTTAAGCGAGACAGTGCATCTGAACCTGATTGTTTCAGGACTGAAGGGATGTTAGGCTTATAGAGAAGTGTTTGAGAAGCTTTTGGAAAGCTCCGTACCTTGTTTTAAATATCTCATCCCGTGCTTCCTTGGCCTGAACTCCCCATTGATTTTGACCACAATCAGTTGCGAGTCCGACTTGATTGTTCAAGGAATTAGCCACCCGACAAGACTAGCAACATCTGTATTCCGGAGAATCGGATAACAGCTTCATTTTCGGTTTCATTGTTTTGAGGCTGAGGGAATCCGAACTTAGACTGGCGTACCTCGGTACTCGAATTTCGATTCCAATGAACCCGAAACCATACCAAATTCCCTGTTTCCTTGTCGTGCTTTATGATTCGATAATGAAAGACTAATGCCTGAACCTCCGGAAAGCGAAACCTGCAAGGCAACCCCCGATATTCCATTCCTTTGTGCGCAGCCATGGTCACATACGCCTCCAGCTTCAAGGCCCTCGGCTACCTGAGCTGGCGCTGTTTGGTGCGCACCCCAAGCTACAACGATGAAATGGTTCAGCCTTATAAAAAAGCCTACAGAAGCCGTTTGATTGACTCGTTCTTAGGAGGCTAACAGAAAAATTATTTGCCAACCCATAAATCAGCTAACTGATCCAACGACACTCATGTCATACTCGTGCCCGAGTGATTCCTTCCTTGTCGATCACCTTTCGGATAGGCGTCCGGTTAGGACCCCTTGATGATGGGCAGTAAGTATAGAGCTTGAGCTTCCGATGTTTTCTATCACGAGGGGCATACACACATCTCATGCGGATTTCAGGTTTTATAGTACTCAACCAGCCCCTCCTATATGCAGTGTGAATCTTTGTGTGCGCTGGGTAATGGGTCGTGTAGGCTGCTGTAGTACCGGTGTGTTGTATCGCTCTATTCTATGCTGGTTACAAGCAGGACCTTATGCTGGGCCAACGCCACACATTTAAGTCTCTGGTTTGCCTGAGGAAACATCTACATAGGAACACTGAGGGGCTCCCTCTTTACACTGGCTGACAGGGGACAACTAGCAAGAGACCAAAAACCTTCGGAATACTTTAGGACCGTTAAATTAACAGGCTGCCCAAATATTTCACTCTTAAGTTGCGTGCAAGGCTGCCTATAGATGTTCTAGTCGCGCTATGTAACCATGTGCTCAATGCAAGGCCTTTCAATGTTTGAAGAAGGCCCTAGCTTTTGTCTGTGCTGCTCGTGGCAGGGTCTAGTATAATTCATCAAAAACATCACACTTCCAATGATCTTAGCATATTCCTCTTATGATACACTAATACCTTTATTTTTCTTTAGATGAATACTAGAATCATATGGGGTTTTCACAGGAACACAATCAAATTGATTAAATTTTTGCAAGATTTTTTCAATGTAATGAGATTGATTTAAAGACAACCCATAAAAAGTTCTAGTAATTTTAATTCCAAGTATGACATCAGTCTCTCCTAAGTCCTTCATGTCAAAGCAAGAACTTAGGAAAGCCTTGGTCCTATTAACTATGTCTATATTGGTTCCAAAAATCAACATATCATCCACATATAGACATATGATAACACAACCAAATTCATCACTTTTGGAGTACACACAAGCATCATAATCATTCACATGAAAACCATCAGAAGTAATAGTTTGATCAAACTTGTCATACCATTGTTTTGGAGCTTGTTTCAGATCATATAATGATCTGATCAATTTACACACCTTACCTTCTTGTCCTGAAACAATACAACCTTCTGGTTGCCTCATGTAAATTTCCTCTTGCAATCACCATTCAAAAAAACAGTTTTAACATCCATTTGATGCACATGAAGTTTATGAATGGAAGCAAGTGCAATTAAAGCTCTAATAGTAGCTACCTTGGTCACAAGAGAATAAATATCAAAAAAGTCTAAACCTTTCTTTTGGTGATTACCACACACCACAAGTCTAGCTTTGTATTTATCAATAGAACCATCAAGTTTAAGTTTCTTTTTGAAAACCCATTTACTGCTCAGAGGTTTGCACCCCCTAGGAAGATCTGTCAAAACCCATGTGTTATTACTCATAATTGACTCTAATTCACTGTTAATAGCCTCTAACAAGAAACTAAAGTCAACTGAACTCATGGCTTCTTTATAAGTCCTAGGATCATCTTCTAAAACAAAAGCACTTACCACTTGTTCACCTACACAACCTTCTTCAGTAAGAAAGGCAGTAATAAAACCAGGTCCAAAACTAGTCTCAATTCTGGCTCTCTTGCTTCTTCTAAGTTCTACAGGTGACAGGATTGTCGCACACCTATCAAAAATACCTATCAAAACTAACCTGCAGCTAGTGGTAACAGGATCGTATCCACGAGGAAACAAAAACTACTGATTAATTGAATATAAGCATCTAAACTAGCAAGAGAAACGTTGATTTGTGATTAAGACTACCTAAAGCTAATGACTACGATTAACAGAAGAGATTAACTATATGATAAAAGAATCTAGAGCTATGGTTCACTATAGCAGTAATTGACAACAAATTGGCATCAACAATTCATAACATGGCATAATCAAACAGGAT
>SNQN01001436.1:0-30442 GCA_008642245.1 Bassia scoparia
TTTCCTTCAAAGTTTTATTCTTCCTTTCTGCAACCCCGTTCTGCTGAGGAGTGTACGGAGCTGAATGTTCATGAATAATTCCCTCCCTTTCACACACCTCCTTTAGAAACGAAGATCCGTACTCTCCTCCTCTATCAGACCTCAGTCTCTTGATCTTACGATGCAACTGATTCTCAACTTCTGCCTTATATATCAAGAACTTGGACTCAGCATCATCCTTAGATCGCAGCAAATACACCCTGTAGTATCTAGAGTGATCATCAATGAATGTAACGTAGTATCGTTTACCTCCCTTACTTTCCAAGCTCTTAAAGTCAGTCAGATTAGTGTGTATTAGTTCTAGCAGATCGGTTACTCGTTCAGTTACAGGCTTGTATGGTTGTTTCACGAATTTAGATTCTGCACACACACCACACTTTTCTAGCTCTTCTCCTGACAAGTTGGGTAGCAAGTTCATTTGCTTCATCCTTTTGATTRAATTAGCCCCCACATGCCCCAAACGACCATGCCAAAGAGAAATAGACTCAACAATATAAGCAGAAGATTYAGCCTTATTAATAGAGGAAGAATTGGGTACATTGTTTAAAACAAATAGACCACCAGGGCTAACATAGCCTTTGCCTACAAACTCTCCATTGCGRGACAATACAACTTTGTTAKYATCTAAGACAATCTTGACCCCCACATTYAACAAYAACCTAGYAGAAACAAGATTCCTTCTAAGAGAAGGTACATATAGAACATTCTGAAGTGCCAGAGTCTTTCCAGAAGTCAGCTTCAGAAACACTTTACCCCTACCATGAACCTCTGAAGTGCTGTTGTTACMCATGTAGACGACCTCGCCCTTTTCAGCTTCCTCAAAATCTGCGAACATGTCTTTGTTTGCACACACATGRCGAGTTGCCCCAGAATCCATGATCCATTCAGTAATGTTTTCCATCAGATTTATCTCCGTCATGACAGCAGTAATGACTTCTTCATCCCCAACAAGGTCCTCAACAAGATGAGCATGATTTTTCTTGTGATATTCCTTTGAAGTGGTGAATTCTTTCCATCTTTCTTGTTAGGGCATTTAAAGAAATGTGATTTAGTATCAACCACATATACAAAAGCTCGGCCAGATTTTTCATTGTCTTTCCTTCAGGTTGTAGATTAGTCTTCTTATCCTTCGATTGATTAGGACCCTGATTTTTGTTTGCAGTACGAGCTGCCTCTGAACCTTTGTCAATTCTAGTAGCTTCAATCAGATTAGCCTTGACCATGTAATCCTTACCTTTGTCCTTTAGACGATTAGCCCTCCTCAACCTTCATATGAATCACTAGTTCTTCCAAGGATAGGTCTATCTTCTTGTGCTTCAAGTTGGTTGCGATAACTTGACCAAGATTAAGGAAGTTTCTCAATCAAAACATTGGCTTGAAGTGTCGGACACATCTTCATGCCTTCAGCAAGAATATCACCAACCAAAGTTCTCATATTCATGAACTTGATCCATAATAGCTTAGAATCAACCATTTGAAATCTCAACCAATTTCCAGTCACATACTTCTTTTACCAGCATCATCAGCCCCATAACGTTTTTAAGAGTAGATCCAAATAGTTTTTAGCAGATCTTTCATTCACCAACAAGTCAAAAATAGGGTTTGAACACATGATGCAAAATATGATCCCTAACAAATTTAATTATCCTTCTCAAACTTAACAGCATCAAGAATTTCTCAAGTTTTATCCTTATCAGCAGTTTTAAGGATCAGGAGTAGAACAAATGCCATGAAGGAACATCCCCCAAAGGGGATCACAAAATAACACATAATCCAAATCAACTTTTTCACAAAGCATTAATAATTTTTGGGACCACTCTTATAGTTAGATCCACCAAAGTTCCAATTTTGACAGATCAGTGAAACCACGACTTAGATTCGCAACATGATGATAACAGTAATAATAATTTGCTTCTAATTGTAGGAAATTAATAGCTTACTGTATATAAACAAAACGAATCAAGAAATAATTAATAACAAAGAAGTTAGAACGAATTTACCAATTTGTTGTGGTCGTGGTATGGAGGCCACATGCCTTAGAAAGCAAATTCCGCAAACACCGTCGTAGGGTCATAAGGACGCCCCCAAGTATACACAGCCCGAAGTATCGTACACTCGAACTCGAGGTGGAGTTCCTCAAGAATTGTTCAATACTCTCTCTAAGTGTTTCTAGTGTTTTTTGTATATCTTTATATGGGTTAGATAGGTCAAATATATAATACTCTAACAAGAAGAAACCTTATGAATTTATCAATGTGGGACAAGTATATATATAATAACTCCAATAGGAAACCCCTTGTCAAACTACCAATGTGGGACAATATTATTATAACTCCAATAAAAAAACCTTATCACACAACCATGTGGGACAAGAAAATCCACATTCAAAAAGTCTACCTTTCCACCGAAAATGGCTTACTTAGGAGGTAACTTCTACAGTTTGCCCGACTTTTGGAGCTGAATTTTGACGGTGGTTGTTTTTGTGTTTACGGGTGTTAAAATGCACGTTGCTACTTGTGTTTGTTTGTTCTCTATAGGTCTCAGTTTGTTTCTATTCATTTGTTCATTGCAGCTTTTTGAAATGTTTTGTTGTCATGGATGTTTCCTAGTTACTTACTTTTAGTGCTTCATATTGTAAGTTCTATAAAGGTGAACTTTGGTGACTACTGTGTTCGCATCAAAAGGGCGATTTTATAGGAAGAATTCAATATATGTGTGGATGATGTGGAATGATAAGTTCCACTTCCATTCGTGGAAACAATATCCTAAATTTTAGGAATGAAGAATCAAAGCTTTAGCCTCAATTCACATAATATTGTATATTTGTATTATCGTGAGTCGCGAGTGTCTCAGCTTCATTCATCCACTTGAAAATGATGATAATTGTTTGCAGGATTAATTGCAGTGGAGGACATAGAAGAGGATTGGTTACAAGGTTATTTTTGCAAAAGCCTTCTTCGGCCATAAATAGTTTGGAAGTGATGCTAATCATAGTTCGTTTGTGCAATAAATAGTTTGTATATAATTGTCAATAGCATCACTGTATTAATGAAGTAGTATATTGCAATATGTAGAGTTTATTATGTTTTATTATCTACTAATTTAATATTATTGTATTCTATTCTGTTATAGTTTTTCGTGTCATTAATTATTAATAATTATTCATAGTCAATTATTTATGATAAATATATTATAGTTTATATATGAAACATAGTATAATATAAGTAATAGTAAAACTATTACACATTATTGTAGTTATTTTACTATTACTATTACTATTATTGTTATAATTATAGCTTGTAATATTATAACGATTATTTTGTTTAATAAAAATTGCAAATATAGAATGGGTGTTTTTGGAAAATCGCATCGTATAGTTAAAAAGTATATGAAGTGGTTTCAGCAAAATCTCATCATATACTCATACTTCTATGATGGTTATAGAAAAACCGCATCAATACTACTACTTATATGATGGGTTTTTACTATAATCGCATCATATAGTTCTATTTATATGATGTGTTGTAACCAATCATTTAGTCATTTACATTTAATGTTGCAGTCTTATGTGTTGGGGTTCTTTTGCGGCATATGCCCTTAAAAAATCCATCATATGGCTTTTTTCTACTAGTGTTGTTTAGTTTTAATTGGGTTGATTCAACTAATTAATTGACAATTTATCTAATTCCTATTTGATTGTTTTCATGTTAATCAATTCGTAGGGCCCGACTTAATTGCTTAATCAATTAGTTGCACGTCACCATACCAAGCCATCAAAACTTAATACGAGATTTACGTCAATAGGTAAAATGAGACTAGCTATGATCGAGAGACGGTTAGGAGTAGTTTTATTGTGTGCATGATTCTAGAGAATTATGATCATATGCAACTGTCCCTTGCTGTGAATTGGTTGCTATTTTGTTTTATAGTGAACCATAGCCCTAGACTTAATTTACTGATAGTTTATTCACGTTTATTTCTTCGCTTTCCTTAGTTAATAATTTAATATAATCAAACAAACTGTCCTTTTATTGGTTAGAATGCTGTGAATTTTGATACCCGATTGTTGCTATTTTGTTTTATAGTGAACCATAGCCCTAGACTTTAATTTAGCTGATAGTTTATTCACGTTTATTTCTTCGCTTTCCTTAGTTATAATTTAATATAATCAAACAAAAGTCCTTTTATTGGTTTAGATATTTATARTCAATTGATGATTAATTGTTGCTTCCTTATAGATTCGTCACTGTTACCACTAGCTACATGATAAGTTTTAATAGGTTGCTTTTGATAGGTAGGCGCCAATTTTTTCACCTACCAAAAGCATATATTCTCTCACTCATTATTTTCTACATAACTCCACTTATCCTGACTGCTTTTTGAAACGTAGGATAAAATACAATAGAGTTGAACTATTTATCAAATAGTTAGATTGTTAATGACTAACATTATTTAGTTGACTTTATTGACGAACGTTTGATCGAGATACAATATCTCATGGAGATTTCAGTCTGGCGATTAAACATAAGCGCTAGAAGGAGATAAATAGGAGATAGGAAGAAGATAATCTGGAGATGACCCATTAAGCATAKCCCAAGGAAGACATGCCCAGTGTGCACTTAAATAGAAGTTTGGAGGGAACGAAATAGGAATCAAATGTCAAGAGTGCCAAGTAACCGTCACTAATAAGAAGAAAACTACCATAACTTCCACCCCACAATCTTCATCACCTAAGGCCTATATATAAATAGGCAGAGTTAGATCAAAGAAAGAGACAATCAACACAACACAACACATCAAACAATCTATCTTTTCTTTACATTTTACTGCTTTCCTTAGTCGCACTTGGCTTAGCAGCCAAGTATAGTTTAGCGTAGCATAGCATAGCGTAGTTTAGCATTAGCATAGTGTAGTTCATCCTCATGGATCAGTAGCTTGTTACTCTACATTCCCAATTGTATGAACCTGGAGGTAATCATCCTGTCTTGTATAATGCAGTTGTAGWCTGATTCTATTGTTATTATTATAATGGAAGACTTTTGTATCTTTTCAATCATACTTATCCTAAGCTTCAATTTTATTCCACACTGGGCTTAATGTCCTTTGTTTTACATTCTTTTTCCGTCATTTACGATCTTAGGAGCCATTTTAGATTAGCGAGGTTATCTTTATAATTAGTAACCAGGGAGCAACCCCCTACCGAACAAAAAACACACTGGGAGGTTGACTTGTTGGTGAAGTGCAAAATCATTTATAGTTATAAATAGTCAGATATTTAAGAGTAATACGAATAACAAACTTCTAAGAGTTTTTAGCGGATGTTTGTTTGGGGGGTCAAAGGAAAGGGAATTATCAATCTCACTTCCTTTGTTTTTGTTTAGTTAACACTTTTCAATCATTCCCTTTACCCCTCCATTCCCCCATTTTACCTCATCATCATCCCCACCATTACCTAACGAATCACCATTACCCTATTTCTATGTCACATCATCACTTCACAAACTGCTACTAACTAAAATACTCGGTTGACTTTATTGATCGATGTACGGGCGTCGGGCCGTCACCGGACTGGACGGGTTCAGTCCTCTACCTCATCAGGGGGGTACAATATCTGGTAATGATTTTGTGTTTTGCTAGGAGTTAAATTCTTGCTTTTGCATAGTGTGAATATGCGTAGAGTTGGTGTATTATACTCTAAAACGAGTAGAAGAAGTCGCCACGCACTCCTTTCGAGGAGCTGCGGATCCCGGTTTAAGTCTTGCCTATAATTGCATAAAGCAAGGCGAATACCAAAGGTCGTGGATAAGGGAAAAGGGTAAGGGCGAAGTAGTGGACAACCCCCCCCCCCCCCCCCCCCCCCCCCCCCCCCGCATCTAGCGGCCATCTACTCAGTCATTGCGAGTCCATTGTCAAAAGGACAACAACAAGATATTTCCCGTTTTAAACCCTAAGCATGCAAGATTACTAGGCGAGTTGATTAACATAAATAGATGCATACAAGACTAATTTGTTGTTGCGTCATTGTTGTTTTAGATCCATATCAAGGTGCCTATAAGCAATTTGTCCAAGATTAGTCTTATTAGGGTGAAAACATAAATTGCGCGGTCTGTTTAAGACATAATAAAGTTGTGGTTGCACTCATGCAAGCATCGACAGGAATTAAAGGTTGTGCCATATGTTGATTTTAATTCATATTGATGTATGGATTTATATCCGGTTTTTAGAGTCTTTTTATTTTATTATTTTTGTAGTTTTGAGTCTTTTTCCTCATTTTTTCTCTAACCCTCTAAACAGCCGCTTTGAGCATTTTTGCCACCTTTTCTCTTCTGTTTGATCGGTTTTGCAGGCAGTTATTGGTGAGCTGATGAGTATGCAATAGCACGTTCAAAAGATTATCTAAGGGTCGAACATATCATTCATAATTATAATTTCAAGCTCCTAACTTGTTGAAAGAAAGATGGAAAAAATTGGAAACGCTAGGAAAATCTGGAATTTTCGTATGAATTGAAGAAAATATGGAATTATCTGGTTGGAAGGATTAATTATGTTGTATTTTATTTTATTTTATTTATTTAGTCCGAATTATTATAGATAGATTTAGTTGTTAGATATTATTAGTTTTTTAGGATATTTATTATTAGTTAGGAATTTATTAATTATGATATTATTCTGATTTGATTAGGATAAATACTAGGGTAGTTAGAGTAGTTTAATTCGTGTGGATTAGATATTTTAGGATAAGGTTAGTTAGGATATTTTGGATAAGATTCATATCTTTTCATAAATATCTTAATTAGTTTTAGATATTAATTTGTATATAAATAGGTTCGAATCCTTCAATAAAAAATTCAGAGAGATTATTTCTGGTAAAATTCCTCTTTGTTAATTCAGAGAAAACCTTGTGAGTTTTGTGGTTGGTCCGGAAATTCACTTGATTAGCTACATTGTCGGTTGTTCCTTTTAGGAGCTGGTTCCACTTTGTGAGTTTAGATCCTTCAAGTTATGTGGTTGGTCCGGGAGTTTGAAGTTATTTTCGTTCGTTTTATTCCCATCCTTTGGAAATATCCTTCTATTCGTGCTTTATTCGTGGTATTCAAGGATTTGTGAGCATATCGCTTATAAATCCACATCAATTTGGTATCAGAGCCAGCGATTCTTCGGGGAGTCCTACACGTTTTGAGCCAATTTCACCGAATTTTTTTACCAAATTTTTTTACATCGTATGCAAATAATTGGTGGGAGAATTTTCAATTTCGTCGTGACCTAGAGGGTAAACCACAGATAAGAAGATGGAGTAAATTGAAAGAAAACTACGACATGTGTTTTTGAGCCAACGATTGCCCATCCATCCTCAAGGCAACACTAACATAGAGGATCGAGACAGTGTTTCAATTGCCATGGGCAAGGTCATCTAAAGAAAGATTGTCCACATAAGAAGCTTGACAATCCAAGAATTTCAAGATGCTGAAACTTGGACCAAATAACATTCAAGAAGACTTCTTCCAACGAAAATCATGATCAAGAATTTGATTGCTTCACGCATGACGACGCTCAAATGCTTGTTATAAGCCGAATCTTGCACTCTAATGTTAGGGGATGACGATCTTCAATAGAGAAATATTCCGTACCATTGCACGAGTCAACAACAGGGATGTAAGGTGATTATCGATAGTGGCTCATGCACAAACATCGCGTCACAAGCTATGGTTGACAAACTAAATCTGTAACACAGGCGCATCCAAAACCTACGATCTAAGTTGGTGGACAATTCAACTGGCGTTAAGTGCAACGACAAGTTTTGGTAGGTTTTTCTATTGGTCCTTATCATGATGAATTGTGGTGTGATGTTTTACCTATGAATGCTTGTCACCTTCTTCTTGGCCGACCTTGGCAATTTGATCGGAAAGTGATACATGATGGTGTGACCAACACATACATTGTTTCCAAGAGTGGCAAGAAATTCGAGTTGCACCCCACTTCTTGCAAGACACAACCATCTAAATGATTCTTGGTGAAAAAGGTATCTTCCTGGTTCATCAAAAGACATGATCGTGGAAATTGACCAAGAAACAGGTGGATACAATCAATATTCAAGAATTAATCATGATGTTTCCCTTCCCACACCATTCCAAATTTGAGGACAAATTTTTTTCGAAAGGGAGAGAATGATGAGGATGCAATAGCACGTTCAAAAGATTATCCAAGGGTCGACAATATCATTCATATTATAATTTCAAGCTCCTAACTTGTTGAAAGAAGATGGAAAAATTGGAATACGCTAGGAAAATCTGAATTTTCGATGAATTGAAGAAATCTGAATTATCTGGTTGGAAGGATTAACTTATGTTGTATTTTATTTTATTTATTTATTTAGTCCGAATTATATAGATTAGATTAGTTGTTAGGATATTTATTAGTTTGTTAGGATATTTATAATTAGTTAGGTTATTATTAATTATGATATATTCTGATTTGATTAGGATAAATAACTAGGTTAGTTAGAGTAGTTTAATTCGTTGTGATTAGATATTTTAGGATAAGGTTAGTTAGGATATTTTTGATAAGATTCATATCTTTTCATAAATTATCTTAATTAGTTTTAGATATTAATTTGTATTATAAATAGGTTCGAATTCTCAAATAAAATTCAGAGAATCATTCTGTTTAAAATTCCACTTTGTTAATTCAGAGAAAACCTTGTGAGTTTTGTGTTTGTCCGGAAATTCACTTGATTAGCTACATTGTCGGTTGTTCCTTTAGGAGCTGGTTCCACTTTGTGAGTTTAGATCTTCAAGTTTTGTGGTTGGTCCGGGAGTTTAAGTTATTTTCGTTCGTTTATTCCATCCTTTGGGAAATATCCTTCTATTCGTGCTTTATTCGTGGTATTCAAGGATTTGTGAGCAGACGCTATAAATCCACATATGGCATTGATTGGAGTTGCTTTGACACACTTGGTGTTCGAGGCTCGGGGATTATGGTTCGTGTCACTTTGGTGAAGTTTTTGGAGCGTTTTGGTACTTTCGGATGTGTTAAGCTACTTCAATTAGAATAACTTTCAGAACACTTATCATTTTGATGTGATTCCACTTGGAGGTGAAATTACATCTCGATAGTTAAACGACTGGTCATATGCCTGATTCAACGTTAAACGAAGAAGTTATGGCTGTTTCTTTTCCTGATCATAGTCAGTAGCGCTCAGTAGCTGGTGCTACTCTGCTCCGGATTTGCTTTCTCGGCTTTTCTATTTCTTCTTTGTTTTACCTTTTCTTTTCTTGTTTTTGCTGGTTGTTTTCCCGCTTGTGGGACTTTTGGACCACAACTTTTAGTCATTTTTTGTATTAGGCTTAGTTTGTTTTTTTTCTCTCTTAGTTTTTTTTCTCTCAAATTCTCTAGCTTGTATTACTATTCATCTTCTTCTACTTTGGTATTTTTGCAATTTGGAGCTCTTGTACTTGGATTCTTGCACCAAATTTAATATTGAAGCTTTAGTAACAATTCTCAACTCTTTGCACTTCTTTATTTTCAATTTGGTAAGTATTTTTATGATTGATATTTCTAGGTTTATTGTAATTTTGCTTGATTCCCCATAACTTGAGATCTTGATGTTTTGCTTGTTATTTATGGTTTTTACTATGTTTCTAAGCATTTGTAGTATTTTATTAGCTGGGGTTGGGTGAAACCCTCAATTCAACATGTAATCACCATGATTGATACCATGACTTGTATAGTTTTAGGAGGTGCAATTGCCTAATTGCCTTAGACGAAGGAACGAGATTGGAACTCTTAGGTGAATCCTCCTAGCTATTTAGATGAAGAACCATGAGAATAGGGCCAAATTCTAGGGATGTTACTAGCTTCGTGATTATGTGCTTAAACCAACTTGTGACCAAGCCATGAGAATAGGTCTTGAATTGCAAGTGAGTTCTCCTAGCTAGCTTGAGAGAGTGGTTAGGACCTTTGAAAATCTCCCTTGTCGGTTGAACCGTGCTAGAATGCCTCGTTGCTTTGCAATTGTGTTTACATGTGTGTTTTGTGTGTGAAATCCAACTCTAGTGCTTTTAGTCTTGTGATTTTCTAGTTTTTAGTCATTTGTGTTAGTTACAATCCCCTTTTGACATTAGCTTGCTTAGCTTTTAGAATAGATCACTACCGTGGTAAACGTGATTCCGTGGGTTCAACCCTTTCTTGCCCTACTACTTCGCTAGTCAGGACCGAGATAGGATATTTATCTTTGGTAGCCTTGACGACGGGCTATCACATATCAAATAGTTTTAAGTCAATATTACATGCCAGTTACATAGAAAGTCAAGTTTCTATCAAGCATGCAAAAAAGGGTGTTTAAGAATTGATACATTGCCTCAAACTAAACCTTGCAACACGGTCCTTTAATCGAGAACAATGCTTCGGACCCCTTAAGAACCCTTGTAGACTTAGAAGAACCCGATCGGACGATAAAGAACCTTTGGAAAACCTTTTGAAATTTTATTTGATGTTTATTTGAAAAGATTATTAATTTGTGAATTTGAATGCAAAGAGAGAGAGAGAGGAGGAGATGAGGAGAGAGAGGAAGAGAGAGAGAGAATATTTGAGAGAGTTCTAGAAAAGAAACGAGAAGAGTGAGAGCATATGAAGTGTGTGTCAAATGAGAGCCGTGAGTCTTATATTTATTGGCCAAACAAGCTTAGGGATTAAGGATTACACCCACCTGGGCGTAATAGCGCCCAACTGGTCGTAATTACGCTCAGTTTCTTGCCTTTTCAGCTCGATTTCTTACTTTATTTGTCGGTTTATTTAAAGTAAAAATTGATCTCATGCGCATAATGATGACACTTGTGCAAGGAAAGTTAGGGGATGAATCTTGACAGCCTTGGGGAGCAATCCATGTGCGTCCCACGCTCGAGAATGCTCCGAAAGCTTCTGAAATGAGCCAATTTTGCTCGGTGCGCATTTTGCTTAGGAAATTCATAACTATTTTCCACAAGTAAAAAATTAAGGAAAAATATGCATACAAATGCTTTTAAAATATTGTGCATTGTGTTAATTTTCGTGATTTTCGAAATAGTTTTCATAATTTAATCTCACCCCATGGTAAGTTTTGGTAGAGTTTCCATTTTTGTAAACCTCGATGGCCTTATCATGTTTACTTTCTTCTTCTTTGTTATGCAAGTTTCAGCAGCATTGAAATTATAATGTCCTTAAGGTTGTAAAAATCTCAGGGTTTATCTCTTCCTGAATCACCTCACCAGTCTCTGGTTATTAATGTACAGTTGCAATTGATGGAACTTCATCCGTCTCTTGTTGTTCATGTTCAGCGTGCTGTATTTCTATAGCTTGTTCTGGAACTGGATCTTCACTGAGATCTACCACATTTGGAACTTCTTCACCTRTTTSCTATGCTTGTGGAACATTATCTGCATTTTCCTCAACCCTTACCCTTCTTTTAGGCACAAATGTACCATATTTCTTTGCAGTGCTCTTTGGAGCCCTCTTTYTATAACCCTGAACTAGTGGTCTCCTCTTTTTTGGTCCTACAGTAGYTGTGTTCGTGGCATAGTTTTAGTTTGARGGTYAGTCTCAAGTTCTGGTTGGCTCTGAGTTTCAGGTTGAGGGTGACTTTGAGTTTGAGTTTGTGATTCAGGTTGTGTTTCAGTCTGAGTTTGTGTTTAAGGTTGAGTTTCAGTCTGAGTTTCTGTTTGAGGTTTAGTTTTAGTACGTCTCAGTTTGTGTTTGAGAAGATTGGGTAGTTGGTTGAGAGTAAATGGGTGGTGAAGGCTCTGTGAAAGTAGTTGGAGTGTGTGGTGGACTGTTTGGAAATTCAGGTTCGATCATGTGGTGGAGGTGAGTTAGCATCATTTTCTGTAAAAGTTGGCCTTTTAGTGAGAATCTTAGGCCTGGCCTGGCTTTTGGTTTTGGATTGTTTTTTTGTGACGGGTTTGATGGTTCCGGCCCACTACACTGTTGCCCAGTTCCATTACCTRGCCCAGTTACATTGGGCCCAGTAGCATTTTCTGGCCAAAACAAATGGAATTTGCTGGACATGAGAAATTGGGCTGCCCACTCACACAATCCACATTAAAGTATTTTGCTTCAAAAACACCAAGTTTTGTTTCACTAAACATAGGAACTTGCTAAGATAATGGTTGAACATAGTCTTGCAAGATTGACTTAATCTCTCTCAACCTATGTGCCTCATCCTCCAATTTCCTATCCCTTTCTCTTCTCTCCTCCTCTTCTTTCCTCAGTCTTTCCTCCATCTCCTTCCTCTTCTTCTGAAACTCTATTTTTGTTCTCTCCTTAAATTCTTTGAGAGACAGCCATGTCTTAACACCATCACTTGGAATATCAGTATGTTCAACATAAATATCAATCTCAGACTGCCTCATATAATTTCGAAGCATTGTTCTAACACCCCCATCATCCTTGACCTCCAAGAAACACTTATACCTAGGAGAATAGTACTTAATTTATGGATGTTTATTAGGTATAACATTGCACTTATAGGCACACTCCTCTAAATCCTGAAGTAAACAAAAGTAATTATAATCCTCAGTCTCCCTCACTCGAATATCATAATCACTACCTGTGTAATGCACAGTAATCCAAAAACCAGCCATTTTCAACTAAACCTACAACATTCAATGAGTAATGACATGAACACAACACACATAAACACATTACAAGATAACAATGGCACTCAAAAAAAAAAAATTCAACCAATCAATTAAAACAAGCAAATAAACCATTAAAAGCAAAGATTAGCAAGCAAACAACAAATTACAAGTCCAAAAGGAAAACAAAAACCCAATTACAAGTCCAAAGAAATGAAATTACGCACCTCAATTGTCCCCCAATGTGATAGACTTCGACACAAACAATTCCTCCAACAATCAATTGCATCAATCGAATTTAAAATCGCGATTTTAAAAATAAGATTTTACAATTGAAAACCCTAGATTTGATTTGGGGAAAAATCTCGTGGCAATCCTCTCGTACAATCAATGGTTTCTAAAGTCTTATCACAATGAATGAWGTCAGAGAGCCAACTACATGCAATCAATGGTAACTTTAACTTAGAGACAAGTCAAAAGGGCTATAGTGTGGTGAAGAGATAATACTGTTAGTGTTTTAATGGATTTTTGCTTCATTAAGGGTATWTCAGTTATATTTTCTAATGTCAGGGGTATATGTATTGTTTAAAAAAACACARGGGTATATAAGTTATTAAGGCAAAAGATAGGGGTATACGGGGAAAAAGCCCCTTTAATTTAATATGTCAAATTATTAAAAATAAATTATTATTCATAAACAAAATACTTCTATGTCAAATTAATAGAAATTACATTATGAGAAATTTGGAAAAAAATTTGTTACTATTATTGAAATCATCAAAAATAGTATCAAGCAAATAATCCATGACTTCTACTTGTTCGTATTATTCATATACATCATTATTTTAATAGCAAACAAACAATCATCATTCAATTGCATTTGTATAAGAAAAATATAAATCAAAAAAATTCATAAATATTTAGCAAAAAATCCATGAATTATACAAAAAAATAACAAGCAAATTAAACAATTTATGCGAAAAAATAATGATTTATTGAATATTTTGCAAAAATCATACCTGAATAAATCAAACTCCAATTATGTCAAATTGCGCTAATCAAATTGTACTAAGAAACGTTTAGAAGAAAGAGTTGAAAGAATTATGGAAATTAAGAGAAGAATATGAAAGTGAAAGTAAACATAAACGTAAAAGTGATAAATTTTTTTTAGAGAAATAAGCAACATAAAAATAAAATAATAAAAAAAAACATATAAACGCTATTATCAAGGGTGAAACGTTATTCATAGTAACGTTTGCCAAAATCTACTCAAAAGCTACATCTAGGTTTATCCATTACCTAAAAAACTATCCATCCAAGCACCATTACTATTTTAATGTAGCTTCTTGACTTAGTAAAAAAAATCTAAAAGCTACCTAATAATCTACATCCAAACATACCCATAGGCTTATAGGACTTTCTACATCAAACTATTACTCCCACCGTCCCACTAAGATTGCAACGTTTCTTTTTCACAAAACGATACAATCTTAGTAGGACGATGGCAGTAATAATTTGATATAGAAAGAAATGTTGCAATCTTAGTGGGATAGAATTATAGAAATGCCTTTCAAAAAATTTACTGAATTTAGTGAAGGTGCACATTTGCCACCCATTTTTATAAAATGTAAAAGGCACTGTGAGAGCATTGTCATTAAGACAGCAACGCTGCACAACCACAGTGACTCGTTCATTTTGCAAGTACAATTTGAACTGTGGARGACAACTAGACAAGTGATGTACGAAAGCAAATCGGAGGATCCTTTTTTCTGAAAGCAATCAAGTTGAGAAATATGATCAAGCAGATTCTTTCAATAACACACTAGTGCCAAATTGGAYTTGGAACAAAGCACAGAAAGCCAATAACAAGGAATATATGCATAGAGAATACAGACATACAGCTGAATATGGGTGGTTGTCATGGGAAGAAAGTGACACTTCCGAACTCCACTACGCCTGAAACATGACCGACTCATAAATTTGACGAAAAGATTAAAAAAATTAAAAAGGAAAAAAAACTGTACTGAATACAAGCTTGTAATGATAGAGCAGTGAGACACCCGAAAACCAGACTGGCTAAGTTTCTTCCCAATATTCACCAATGATAAGACGGACACTGTACTTCCTAAACCCTAAATACAGAAAAACAATCAAGGACAGAGAAACCTTAAAATGCTSACAATCAACAACAGATACTAGATTCTCTGTAGACTCGATCATTCAACTGCTGCTATCCCCATTTTCTAAGCCACAAACACATACACATTTTGCTCCATCCTTATAGAACAACCAACAGTCGACGGTGGGTTACAAGAACATACTGTTATTGATGGCTGAAGAAATAGAAATCAAGACAGTCTTAGATGAGAGTGAAAGAGAGTGACAGAAAAGGAGTGAGAGAAAGACGTCAAGGGAATCTTTTGTTTCTCAATCTCTCAACGAGGTGTGATGAATTGACGATGGTGGTTATACCTCTGCCTCGTGAAAATTTGTTCGATTAAAGGACTTTCAGGTTTTCAGCTACTCATTCGAGCTGTCAAAACAGTCCGTTGCACTTGCCCGCTTTTTCTCTCTCCAATTCTCACCCCATACTTTAGCCTCCGCGACAGCACGTTCTCTATCTAGATCTCGATTCCTTGGTGTTCTTCCTGCACTAGCAGGACTCCCTCTCTGTGATTCCTGTCTTTCTAAGTCATCCARGCCGCCCCACCTTCTCCCAGACCCACCACCACCCATATCACTCCTGCCTAAGTCTGCCCCTGTACTCAATTCTCGAACATGGTCTCCTCTTTTCCTGAAGTCTGGAGAATTTCTGAGAGTGGAAGGAGAACTCAAACGACCCCCACGCCTATCTGGACTATCCAGACTTTCACCGCCAAGACTTCTTCGCTCATCTCGACTCCTGGGTGTGGATGGACCAACTCTGTTGCTCTGGTTAGGTGCATTTGGATCATAGGTTTGTGATGCCAAATAAGTCAAAGCGGTCACCACATCCCCAATAAGAGGCCTTGTAGCAGCTTGTTCTTGTAAACACATTGCTGCAACCGCAAGAGCTTGATAAAGACCCCGCATTGGATAACGGCCCTGCAGAAGAGGGTCTGCCATTTTGGGAAACTTCCTACGATCTTTGAAAAGTGGGCGTGCCTGCAAGCATGCATGGTAGTAAAATAAGATTTACTAATAACATTAGATCAAGACCCTTCTATTATTAATCTTCGATGCAAGTTCAAGGTGATGAGCGTGACATCAGTATATAATGATGTAATCTATCAATCTACCCAATCCCTAACATTATTATGTGGTAGCACCATCAAAGGGGAAAGAGCAGTCAAAATATCTCAAACACACACAGGATGAATTAACACATTGAGTTAAATATCCATAGGACCTACACGCAGGTGGAAGTGCATTCTAAAGAAAAAAGACTTAAGTGAAAATTTAGATTTCAGAAAAGAAAAAATATGGCAAMAAATTTTAGTTATCTTATTTCCCTATTCAGGTTTATTAGCTTGCAAGACAATCAAAATTTCAAAAGATTCATTTTTAATGCACATTAAACACATGCGTTTCCAGCATGATGTACTTGGAAGTTTGAACAACAGGGGAAAAAACATAATACAAATGGAGTATAGCAATCCATTCATTTACACTTACCCAAGCAACAAGATTGTGCTCTCCAGGTGCTCGAGTATTATCAATGGCCTTACGCCCTGTGATGAGTTCAAGAAAAACCACCCCAAAACTGTAGACATCAGACTTCAGAGTGAGTTGACCAGTCATAGCATACTCAGGTGCACAGTAGCCATATGTGCCCATCACCCGTGTGGAGACATGAGTCTTGTCTCCAACAGGACCCAACTTTGCAAGTCCAAAATCGGATAATTTAGGATGAAACCCTTCATCCAAAAGAATGTTGGATGATTTTAAGTCTCTATATATCACGGGGGGATTTGCCTTGTCATGCAAATATTCTAAGCCCTTTGCAGCACCAGCTGCAATCTTCATTCGYGTGTTCCAGTCCAGAGGCTCTTTGCCAGGGGGGATATCTGCGAAGAAAGGTTACTATAAGCATTTGAAAGGCTAGGTATAAGCAACCGTTGTGAATAGTCCAAAGACTTGTAGATGTACTCACTTTATCATGTACATTAAGCTAAATAAGACACAATAGAAGTGGACACTGAGAATAAGAGAACCAGATCCAAACATTTTAAGGTTTTATGAAACTTGCAGACTTTAGGCCATAAGGCATAGAAAATCTACTGATGCTCAAATCCCTTCTTCAAGTAGCACTGCCCTAGCTATTGAATAGCAGATACAGGAAGCTTTCTTAAAATCAATCAAAGAAAGCCTTAATCCCAAAGAGGCCCCTAAAGAAGAATAACATTGAAGTGCAGGAGTATCTATTAAGGAAATGAAAAAGAAAAAAGGATGCTTGCAACATACATGAGGAACAAAAATAAGGTTATCCACTTCATATACCACATTAATGGAAAAATCATGTCAGTCAGTCATACATATATCACAACTGACAAAGCTATCAAATTATCAATACATGTAAGACAGAGAGCTAGAGGAATTTTTGGCCTGCCCAGACAGCATATTTAAGGTACCATGTTTTCGTCTTTTACATAATCAATATTGCTGATTGAGGTAGCAAAGATCATAGGAAAAACACACATTCTAAAAAGAACGACAAGATGAAGTAAGCTATTCATTTTTACAAAAGTCAGCACTGGGTATGGTGTCGGCAAAAGTCCAGACAGACGAATCATAAACACAATGCAATTCAGTTCCTGAAGGGACTAACTAACTAGATCTCACAAGCTACATTTGTTTACTTTATGATTGTTTGTTAAATATTTAAATTAAGAAAGATACATCTTATTCATTGCCATTATCTATTTTCTTTTTCTAGGAAAGAAGTAAATATTGAAAAAGCTCCTGAGAATGCATTACAAAGAAATGACTGGGCATTGCAGAACTGCATACAACAACAACCTTAGTTGCAAATTAGTTTGGGGTTGACTAAACCATTAGATACCATCTCCATTTATCACGWAGTAGAATTTTTCTGTGTGGCCAAAACAATATCACTATACACAATGACGAACACATAATGGCACAGCATTTCATTCATGYCTTTAACAAGAATTTTATCAATGTGTTATTGAGAGGGACTCCCTTGATCTCCGACATAATTGTGACTTGGTCCTTTTAGTCTGTCCCGTACTCGCAACGCTGTTTTAATTTTCGACCTTAAAGACAGTTTAAGGYATACTTCTTGACAGGTAATAAGTTAAGGATAGCACGTCGAACTGTTCAAGAGTCTCTAACAAAAGTTCTTCCACCTTTTGTGGGGGAAAAAAGAGAAAGGAAAAATCAACAAACATCTGACAAAACTTCAACTGAATGCATCAATAAAACAATATTGAAGTTTTCATCTCAAAAGATGGGATTTTGTTACATGTAACTAATAATATCTCCTCATTGAAAAGATCATCTTTTGTTCACCTTTACTCAACACAACAATTACCTCAACTCATATCATTTACACATCTTTTACATAAATTCATCTTTGGTCTTCTTTGACAACTTCTTAAATACCCATAATCCCTTGTTTCTGCTTTCTTAACAAGACCATTAGTCCAACGACACAACATATTCCCTTGCTCATATGATTAGCTCTCCCTTGCCATATCATATCCATAATACTTGTTATTCACTCATTTGGAATATATTGATTTTGGATTTCATCCCTCATGGTACTCTCACACAAGTATCTCATATCTAAACCATACAATATTCTTAACCCAATTGAATTCCCCTTTCAACTTTAAAGGTGCAATATAGTTGCATAATGTCCCAATTGTTGATTATTACTCAAGCCACCCAGTTATACTTAGTCAATATATTAATTCTTTGGCAAAATCAATTGGAGGAATTTAAAACAAAACAGTCACTGCAATAATCTGGTAGCTCCTCGAAACGACAAGTGAAACATTGATTAGCTCTTTAGTACACAATCATACTCCAACTCAAGATTCTACCTTTAAGAGTGATGTCTTCGCAGAAACTCTCGCTCTGAAGCTTCTAGTCTCACAAACCACCATAGCATCACACATGCACCATGTTAACACATCTAACACCATTTCAAAGAGAAAGAGACATATAGAGAAAACCTTAAAACAAGGTCTAATTAGAATAGAAGATAACTTCTTCATGCAGGGGCAGGGGCATGTATACGATAAGCCAGCGGAATGATCAGCGATGAGAAGAAACTCTTGTGAAGCTGTTTTGCATGTCCTCAAAACTGTCACTGAATCCATTTAATGTAATATCTCAAATTAACCACTCTTATAATGAACTCTAAGAAAATACTTCCCCCGTTGTTCAAAGGTTGCAACACTGCCCTTTTGGGGAAATGTCACATTAGTTGACAAACTCCACTTTTTGAGAAAGGTTATACTAGCGAAAGGAAGTTCAGTTGGTTAATATATGCACCTATCAGTTGCTTTATTTTCTTTCCTCACAACTTTCTTAAAAATGTGCCATTGGGTTTTGTTGCAACTTTTGAGAAACAAAGGAAGTATCTAATAACTATCTAAAAGAACACATATAAATTGATTTCTTGAGCTAAATTAATGCGTATAAAAACTACCAAGAACTAGAAAGCTAAATACAAAATGCATATTTCGAAATAATCACTATTGGTTCATGTTAGCCGACCCCTCATAAGGGATTAAGGCTTTGATTGATTGATTGAACTAGAAAGCAGATAGAAAATAAACCACGTTTTGATCTACTGGAGTTAAAAAAACCAAAACAGCAAATAACCCTATACCTCCATTAAAAAATATCATCACAAAAAGAAAATTTAAAAGCATGATTTAGCTTAAGTTCAATCTTTCAAAGCCTCGCAACCAACTCACATAGCCATCTATGCTCTACATCTAAAGTAATTTATAAACTAGACTGACAACGCTACTTTCGTAGAAACAAGTTTCTGACTTTTTACAAGTTTAACACTAATTAATTAAGTTCCCACCAAAAGTTACATTRGAATGTGCTACAAAAGTTAGCCAAGCAATGAATGCTTTTTCAGACAACAGAGTTTTGTAAGCCTGTAAGGAACAACCATATGGAATACATTAAGCTTGTAACTGACATCTTAACTCAATTTGCTGCGGAGTCTGGAATACATTAATGCAGTTTACAGTAAACAGGCAGTTCCCCATAGATTCTACTAGTAGATATTCTGATTTGTCGGGGGTAGACATATCAATGTGAACTGTTGCAATGTATTCATATCACACTAATTTTGTGACCACACATGTACAATTACAGAGTGTCCTGACATACACTGCCTTCAGGTAGAAAAAGGACAAACTCAACTGTACAATAGATAGCTTCGTACCTTTGTACATGACAACGAAAATGGCTTTGAAGTTGAAACAATATTAACCTTTTTTACATGCAAAGCTATATAGAAAAAGTAAACTAATATTCAGCAATGCATTAATAACACTGCCAAGCCAAAAGTTCTGAGCTAATGGTCACATARCAGGGACATTGAGCTTAGAAAGAGATTCAAGCAAAGAAAAGAGTGATAGCTTTGGCTAACTTGCAGGGGTAATATAGTCTACTTACTCAGCACACAAAGTTGGAGTATCCAACTACCCAGATAATAATAGTATAAAGACTTCGTAATTTTTTAAAAAAAAAAAATCAACATAAATGACAAAAGGAAAGGAGCAAAGGGTGCATAACAACAAGCTCAAGTTGCTCGTACCGACAATGTCATAATCAAGTGTTTGCCTAATCTACTAGAGGTGTTTTTGAAAAATGATTTTTGATGGTACTATATACTTTCCATGTAACAAAGCGCAAAAGTCAAATATAAATCCCGCTTCAAATTTTCAACTTAAAAAACTCAGGCAGCTGAATATCATACATTGGCCAATACCTAGCCTAACTTGGTGGAATCGCAACTCTCACCATAATGTCTGAATAGATGTATCATGACCTTCAGGAACTAAWCAACAATCCTTCAAAAGGTTCAGGCATGGATCTCACAAAGTGGATTAATGTRGTAGACACCCAAAAAACTAAAAAAGTTTGGATTATTTGTTCAAGGAATTAAGTCTAAACCTAAACAATATTATGTTTAATTTTTCTAAAATTATTATTATTATTAATAATTTTTAACTAACATCTTATGACATGAACCAAAATGATAATTTCGTGGGGGCGTTCCCTAATCAGCGACGCGTTGCACTTCTCAGACTAGTTGTAGTGATAAATTTGCAAGGGTTGCTAAGTCGTCACCCCGAAGCGACGTGCCACATCACCCGAACGTGGTGTCAAATGAGCAAGGACGGGCAATTGGGGCGTCCCCTACTCAGCGACGCGCTGCACTTCCTAGACCGGGGTGTAGTGATAAATATGCAAGGGTTGCTAGGTCGTCGCCCCGAAGCGACGCACCACTTCGTCCACATGTGGTGTCAAATGAGAAAAGGAAYGGGGGCACAGTGAGAGAGCAGAAGAGGAAGGGTTCTATAGGTTTGCGAGTTGGTTCTTAGAATGTGGGTCTTTAATTGGAAAATCGGCAGAAGTGGTGGAAATGATGAAGAGAAGATGCTTAAACATCTTATGCCACCAAGAGGTGAYGTGGACTAGGGAAGGAGCTTGAGGCTTGATCATGGGGTATAAGGTGTAGTACGTCGGTAAGGACAAGGTTCCTAGAGACAAAATTAAGAATGGAGTCGGCATGATCCTTGACGCACGGTTAGCGTAAGAGGTAATTGAGACCTATTGGAAGAGTGATAGGTTGATAAGGGTGAAGTTGTTATGTGGTAAAGAGATTGTTAATATTATTAGTGTTYATGCGCCTCAAGTTGGTTTAAGTGCAAAAGGAGATGCGACATTTTGGGAAGACTTTGATGAGGTGGTACAAGGTGTTCCGCTCTCAGAGAGGTTATACATTATACATTGGTGGCGACCTGAATGGGCATGTTTGGGGTAAGGCTTGATGGCTTTCAGAGTGTTCATGGAGGTTTTGGGAATGGGCAACGAAACGCACACGCACACGGAGAGACTATTTTGGATTTTGCTCAATCTTATGATTTAATTTTGCCTAATACTTGGTTTACGAAGCGCAATTCCCACTTAATAACATTCCGGAGCAGTGCAAATGCAACTCAATTATACTTTCTAGTCACAAGGAGGGCGGATAGACGAAGTTGCATAAACTGCAAGATCATCCCAGGAGAGTGTTGTTACCCAACACAGACTCTTGGTGATGACTATTCGGTTGAAAGAAAGTGCGAAAAAGAAGCGTAGTCAAGGGGAGCCAAGAATAAGATGGTAGACTGTAAAGGATGCAAATGCTAAGGTTTTCACCGAAAAAGTGATCAACGAGGCTAATTGGGATGGAAAGGTAGATCCAAATGCAACTTGATCAAAAATGAAGAATTGTTTCCTAAGAGTGGCCAAAGAGRTCTTAGGGGAATCAAGGAGGAGAACTAAGGTGCATAGGGATACTTCGTGGTAGAATGAAAAGGTGAAAGAAGCAATCAAACACAAAGGGATTGTTATTAAGCCTTAGGGAAAAGCAATGCAACCTTTGCAGCGTATAAAGACACTAAAAGTAAAGCAAAGGTAGCAATGCGGCAAGCTAAAGAAAAGGAGAAAAGGTTAAACTCCAAAGGAGAAAAGGAGATTTATAAGATGGCAAAGAGAAGACAAGAGGCGAAGAAGGCTCTTTGCATGGTCAAGTGTGTCAGAGATAAGAACCATAAGGTTTTGGTTCACGATGGGGAGATTGAGGACATCAAAGAAAGGTGGAAGGAGTACTTCGATGAATTGTTTAATAGGAGCCAAGGGGATATGTCTGTGAGAAAGGAGGAAACCAATATGGGGTTTGTACGAAATATTATAAGAGTAGAGGTAGAGGTTGCATTGAAAAGGATGAAATTGAAGAAAACGATTGGGCCCGATGGTACTTGTGGAGGTGTGGAGGTGTTTGGGTAAGATTKCTTTTGATTGGTTAATAGAGTTGTTCAACAAGATTTGAAAGACTTCGAGGATCCCTCAAGATTGACGAAAGAGCACCTTGGTTCCAGTTTATAAGAACAAAGCAGATGCTCACCAAGGGTCAACCCTTTCTTTTTTGCATTGGTTATAGATGAAGCACAAGGCCAATCTAAGATGATGTACCATGGTATATGTTATTTGCGGATGAAATATTGGTTGATGAAACTCAAACCGAGGTCAATGTCAAGTTGGAGCAATGGAGACAAAGGTTGGAATCTCGAGGATTTAAGCTAAGTGGGAGTAAGACTGAGCATTTAGAATGTCGTTTTGGGTCACAACATGGGACAATTAATGGAGTGGTGAGGTTAGACAGAAAAGACGTGACCATGAGTGAAAGCTTCAAGTATCTTGGGTTAATCATCCAAAAGAATGGTGATATTGACCAAGATGTGGCCCACAGGATTAATTCAAAGTGGCTTAAATGGAGAGCGGCTACGGGAGTGTTGTGCGATGGAAGCATCTCTCTAAAGTTGAAGGCAAAATTCTATAAGACCASCTCTATGGTACAAAATGATAGGCCTCCAAGAAGGAGCTAACTCAAAAGGTAGGGGTAACCGAGATGCGGATGCGGATGTTGGTATGGTTGTGCGCGAACACTCTACGAGACCGAATAAGAAATGAAGTTATTCGCAGTGTTGCAGATATTACAAGAAAGTTAAGGGAAAACCACTTGCGTTGGTTTGGGCATGTAAGACGAAGACCTCAAGGGCATCGATGCGAAGTCTTGAAGATTGGGATTAGGAAACGCGGTAAAGGGAGACCAAAAATGACTTGTGGGAAGGAATTAAAAAGGATTTGAAACACTTGGATTTACAAGAGAGTGAGGCCCTTCTGGATCGTAGAGAGTGGAGGAGGAAAATCTATGTGGATGACCTCCCGGAATAATCACTTTTGGTTCATGTTAGCCAACCCCACATTTGGGATTCAGGCTTTGATTGATTGATTTTTTTTAACTATAAAAGGAGGTGTGTCAATGTGGGAGGAACAAGATTAGCAAGTGTGACATCTAATGTGTAACAAAGAAAGTATAAGTGAATTATCCTAAACTCATAAATTTATTCTAACTATTATCCAGMAATTTTCATCATGTACTTTCCCTTAAAATACCTATATTTCAAGGGTGAAAACATCTACCACTTACCTTCATAACAACCCCGGTTACTCAACATATAGTTTATGTCACTTAACTCTCAAAATTTAGATTTGTAAGTTAGGTTGGGGCATAATGTTAAAGTTTGATTTTAAAAAAACAAAATAAATTCATAGCTAATTGAAATGTCATAAGGCTGTAGGCTGGTGGCAAGATTAAAGTTACAAGTTATGGCCATATGGGTGGAATTTCCTACAGATYTTAGTGTAGTTGATTTTGGGAAAAAAAAAATACTTCAATCAATCTTAGACTCGTTTGAAACCCATAGCAATTACCAATTATAAAGCAAAGTATCATATGTGAAGCATCTGCCCACTAACCAAACATAGTCACAACTAACCATGCAAATGATCTTCCAATGATCCCAACGGCATATATTCATATACAAGAAGCCGTTGATCACCATCAGCACAATATCCAATCAAATTGACCAGGTTCGGATGGTGCAACAGACTGAGCATAAGAACCTCAACCAAAAATTCTCTATTTCCTTGAAGTCCATTCCGATCTAGCTGTTTCACGGCAACCACCTGCAAAGATTATTACCCAATAAGGATCCCATCACAGCCATATATAGAAGCAGCTGTTGAGAAAATCAAGATAAGTAATCTACTACAGTATTCAGACAGTCTCTGAAATGATATCTATTGCAAGTTTATACCTGCCCGGTGCTCTCTAACCGACCCTTATAAACACGTCCAAAACCTCCTTCACCCAGCAAGCTCTCTGGTCTRAAGTTTTTTGTGGCAGCTGCAAGCTCTCTGAAGGTAAATGTTTGTGCTGCAATATGAGCAGTTGAGCCATCCTTTGAAACTGCAGGCTCCTTCTTTGGATCAGCACCATTGCGGGACTTTGATTTATCTATAAATCAGAAAAGAGCACACTTTGAGGGCAAAAAACAATAAAATAGACCTGCAAATACCCAAGCCTAAAAATAACCCAGTAAAAAATTCAACCTCTTAAGTAAAGGCAATTGAATGATTTAGGATAGTGTCAGGCAAGCATAAAGAGTGATAGTGTCAATTCTTTATAGCCATATAATCTTGAACTTTAWTATAATGATAATGTACAAAACTACCCAAAAATTGGCACGAAATGTTTTGTTTTCCCATTACACAAACACAATTCACCCAGCATCACATTGAAAACGAATTCACAGTTCATACAAAGTAGGTTCAATTGTATTCAATCAATAATARTATCAGCCCATCAATTAATGCAGCTCATTGGGGAAAATAATCAGGAAAAGAAACAATTTACCGGGTCCATTTTAGCACATGAAACAATTATGGAAATTGAACAGAAAGAAGCACAAATAAAATCAACATATTAAATCTAAATTGTAGAACTAGATCTCCAACAAAACTCTTGGGCAGAAAATGCAAGACCAACCACTACCCAATGCCTAAATCAAAAGCTAAGTCACAACAGCTGAAATTGAACAATTATGACACAGAGATTACCAGATTAAACATACAGAAGAAAAAAACACTCAATTAAACAAGAATAGCCAAAAAGGAGAGTAGATCATAGAAAAAGACAACTCAACAATACAATTCAAACACAWAAAAATTCAAAACACACCCAAATTTGGCAGGTACAAGTTTTGCCTAACAACCAAACACCCCTTAAAAAAACCGAAAAATTCAAAATCCTAGAAAAAAAAATAGAAACTTGAGCACAAAAGAAAAAGAAAAAACCTGAATTGACTTTGTTTAGTTGATGATTCTGAGCAATTGAACAATCTTTAACACCATCTCTATTAGCTGGTTCTTTATCACTTTTAACAACTTGGTTGGATGATCCCCAACAAGGAAAACACCCACCCATAATAAAATTATCCCAAAAAAATGGTAATCAAATRCAAATCTAAGAAACCCAAGTGACTAAGTTGTGAAAGAATGGTATTTTAAGGCATGTTTTGGAGTTGAAGAAGAAARTGAGAGCATTAGAGAAAGAGGGGAGTTGGTTTAGTGGGTAGTGAGGAGTGGGCGTTAGTGAATTGATTGTCGGCGATCAGAGAAGAGAAGAGGAGGGAAGATCAAAGAGAGCAGGTAAACGGGAGTAAGGGAGGAGGAAGAGGAGATGGGTATGTGTTTTGACTCCTTTTGAGTTGAGTTGAGTTGAGTTGAGTTGTGTTGAGTTGAGTTGTGTTGTGTGTATGGTGTGTCTGTGAAAGAAAGAAAGAAAGAAAGAAAGAAAGCAGATCAACAAATCGAAGAAAACTGATGGCAAAGAGAGAGGAGAGAGAAAGATTGGGGCTATTGCCTATTGAAACTACAAGGATACCAAACCCAATTGAAAACTGAGTATTATTTTTCACTATTTTATTGTTTTACTGGTTTCAACCCTGGTTAAAACTTAGTCGTGAGTTTCAAAACTATAGAGAAAATAATGCATCAGGTTTGATCTTTATTTTTGTGTTTGAGATTTGATCTTCATTGTTTTACCTTTTGTTTACTCTAGTATGAATTAACTTTGACTAGTTGAGTTTGAATGGGATATCTCTATAATAATTAGTATTTTTTGCACGCGATGYGTGCGTGTCAAACAAATAAATATTTATAGATTTTCGTATGTTTTTTCTTATAATTCAATGGTTTTTAGTTGTTTGTTCATCGTTAGTCAAATATGAAATATGTTAAAATAATTAAAGAAATATAATTTAAGGAAAAAAATTGTGCTTTAATAATATAGATTGACGAATAATAATGTGGGACATATACTTAGTGCACAAATTTAATAGTATAACTGGTTGTACGTTATAACTACACTGATTTTTCCATGTTGATCTACCAATTATCGTAAACGAATATCATCTAATTAGTGTAATTTTTAATATGAAATTCTAAGTTTTACGTTTTTTTCTCATGGTGTCAATCTTATCAAATTATTTTGTCAATTGAAATTCTTTTTATTAGTGTAACTTAGGATTATGCAATGTTTCATTATTACAAATTTATTATGTAAGAAAAGAAAATAACTTTAAACATTGCTTAATTACGTATTCATTGAAATTCAAAAGCAATGTCATTTTTAACTTGTACCATTTATGGCAAATTGAAATTGAAAAATGAAAAAAGAGATGATAAAGTATTTTTTAAATCATTGTAATAAATTAAATAATGAAAGGATATGATAGTCATTTCATAGGGGGTCATTAAGGGTATGATGGACATTTTGTAGGGGGGACACCAATCTTTCTCCCCCCTTCACTTATATAATAGAGATACAAGGGAATGGAAGGTCGCGATGATGTCCTAAAATTACGACCAACCCCATTTTCTTGGGAAATTACATGAAGATTCATCAAGCAAAAGGAATGAGTGGACCACAGTTTAAATTAATTGTCTTAAATATCACAATCAAAAAATCAATTAAAAAGCAAAAAATAGGGTAAAAATTATTATAGAAATCAAGAAATTACATATTAATTTCAAAAATTGCTTATTATACGTTACATTACATAATAATCCTAATCCTACACAACAATTTAATTACGCTCGCAAATCCCAAAAACAAATTACAAACTAACCAGCAATTACAAACCAAAACTGAGAAATTTACATCTTCTCCAACTGTCACACATCCTCCATTTGCGACATCTTTGCATAATACTTCAACAGGTAGTATCATCTTTAATCTTCTACTTAAAGCACATTCATTTTGCAAGTTGATGTAATGTATTGATATAATGGTTTTTCCTTCTTATCTTGCTATTTGAATGGTTTTTGGCCTTCTTAAGCCCTCCTTGCTACTAATAATGTTTGTTTAAGTGTTTGAATGAGTTTTAGGTTGCTTTCATTGATTTGAGTGATTTGGACTCATTTGCGAGCACTGCAGAGATTTGAGAGGAGTAGCGAGGAGCTAGGATGGATCGGAGCTACGGACATATGCTCACTCTTTGGTCATAAGTCAGTTTCGTATGTCGGATTAGTGTGATTCAAGTTCATTGGAAAATAGACTTCGAGAGCTTCGATTTGATAGGTCACATGTATGAGTTTGGACCACCAGAGCTCAAGTTATGGCCCGTGGAAGATAGCCCGGTGAATCTGTCGCGTATAGACCTCAAACCGATCGGTTCAGGGTCGTTTTTGCCAATTTAATTATTCTCTTTTAGGCTGATTTATTGAGGGATATGATAGTCTTTTTAGCGGCTCATTTAATTGAGAAAATCAGAAGTATAAGAGGGGAGGAATCCTAATTTTGTAAATCATTCTGAGATTATCAGAGATTAGATTCAAAAACTCAATTACGTTATTGTGGAACCCTAGCTTTGGCATTTCTATAGAATTCAATCATTCATTCATCAATTGCAATCGTTCTTTGGTAATTATTTCTTTCTTTAATTCATCTTATCATTACTTTTAATTGTTGGGAAATTCCATATGGTGGCCTT
Source organism: Bassia scoparia (assembly GCA_008642245.1). Classification (NCBI taxonomy): domain Eukaryota; kingdom Viridiplantae; phylum Streptophyta; class Magnoliopsida; order Caryophyllales; family Amaranthaceae; genus Bassia; species Bassia scoparia. Next base: position 28,289 of record SNQN01001436.1, read on the forward strand.
GAGTTTTTGCGAAATCCACGCGGTGGCTTACTAACTTATCTAAATCCACACCGTGGCCTCGTATTTTTTGTTATTCCACATAGTGGGCAATTAAGGTGGCTAAGTTAGCCAATTAGTTCTTAATMTGATTTAATTAAACTATAACTATGAATTTACTAACCTACCCGTAATTTCAATGAATTTTACAACTCAATTGCCCAAGTCTAACTTCCAAATCTAAAGTCTAAACTCTTCGCCCCCATTCCCTGAATTGTAGTCTTCTTTTCTCCAATGTACAACTTCTTCACCTTAATTTACAATTTCTTTCGATTAGTCTGCTACAATCAATTGATTACATTAAATTCAAGTTACTAATTCTAATTCGTATTGTATTTGTGAATCGCAGATGATTGATGATCAAGCTAAGATCTCGGATTTTTCGCCAATTTTCTTGGCGTATTCATCTTCGTTTTGGTAATTGCTTACCATTTTGTCATGGCTGATCCTAAATATAAAGGAAACTAATCGCTCTTATTTCAATTGCTTCCGATTTTGGTGGCTTGTAATGTAGGTAGTGGTATTTTTCTGTAATTTTGAATATTCAAAGTTGTAWACCCTCCATTTTTGTGTGTTTTAATAAAATTATAGATGAATCTTCGTAGTTTCTGAACCTAATTGTGCTTGCAAGTTAGCTTCCAATAAAGCTTCGACGAGTATTGTAGTTCATACGATMTTGAAATTGAAGAAGAATTGAGGAGGGAGAAGCAAAAATGGTGAGAGATGAGAGTGTGAAAACACAGAAGAAGATGAATGGGTKTTGGTCAACTCGTGAGAAAAATAAAGAGGGTGGAATATGATTTCAATTGTAAAATTCATTAGAAATTAGGGGTAGGTTAGTAAATTCATAGGTATAGTTTAATTAAATCATATTAGTAACTAATTGGCTAACTTAGCCACCTTAATTAATTGCCCACTATGTGGAATAACAAAAAATATAAGGCCACGATGTGAATTTAGAAAAGTTAGTAATGCCACCGCGTGGATTTCGCAAAACTCAAGGCCACCATATGGAATTTCCCTTAATTGTTTTATGCTTTTGATTATTGCTGTCAATTGTTTTCTGCTTTTGATTATTGCTTTTAATTGTTCTTTGCTATGATATTCTTCCCCAAATCGCGAATCACATGTTTAAATTCGAATTATGAGTGAGTGTCAATTCTAGAAGGATTGGGGACCATAGCAATATGATTGACTATAATTGGTTTGATTCAATTCATTGGGCTTGGCTTTTAATCATAATTCCTATTGATTTTATTCATGTTAATCCATTCGTAGGGCACCCGACTTAATTGCTTAATCTGATTAGTCACAAGTCTCTAGATCTACGATTGAGACTAGAACAAGATCAACAATCAATAGGTAAGATGAAGAACTCCTAGGTCGAGAAGATACGGTTAGAGTGTTCTATGGTTCAATTGAATTCGTTAGAAAGAACTTTGATCCTTATTTAAGATATGCCATTGTATGGAGTCGTGAATGCCTATTTAGCTTAATTATGTAGGAGTGAACCATAGCTCTAGATTACGTTATATTATAAGTATGCTGTAATCTCTGTTGTTTAGGTCGTTGTCATTAGTTTTTAGTTAATCACAACCAATCAAAATCAAATTAATCTTTGTTAGTTTAGATGCTTTTATTCATTAGTCAGTAGTAGTTGCTCCTTGTGGATACGACCTGTTACAACTAGCGGCAGGTTAGTTCAATGAGGTATTATTTGTTAGGCATGCGACAAGTCCTGTCACAAGTTCGTCTTAAGATTAATAATTACATCACATAAGCATTATATTTCATGAATGTTATTTACTGGTAGATAATTAGCGATAAAAAATCTCTAAAGACGCAATATCTTTAACCAAACAATGTTTTTCATCTCCTTTAGCTGAATCTAGAATTGAATATAACAAGATAAACTTAATAAGTAATAAACCCAATTTATAAAAGTACGAATTTTAAGAAACACTAAAAAAATTCGGTAAATTTAACTAAAATTAATTAAAATGACCTCGCAATGTTCTTAAAATGCAAACAAGCAATATTGCCTGCAAAATCAATAACAGAGTGGTGCACCTTTTTTAAGAACGAAGGAAGATAGAGTTATATATATATATAGAAAAT